>MU878049.1:5182-22652 GCA_036418205.1 Ostertagia ostertagi
GGCCCTACTACTATCGACGCACAACCAACTTCGCCCACAGCTGCGGCAACGGGGGTATATGCAACTGTTAAAAAACAGCAAATTTTACGTTTCGCGATTTTCCCACTTAACCGTAGTCTCTACAACTGTGAACACTGAGCATACCTACGCTCCCTCCTAGGACTCCCCTTCAAGGATTCCTCGACCGTTACCCACTGCTCTGGCTACCTATATTCTGGACAGGACGCAGAATACATAGTACAAGCAATTTTCGAGAAACATTAGATCTCCGATGCAAATGTCAACAACCTTTGATTTATTTCCCTATTAGTCAAACCCGAGCTAATGGTGCATACCTCGATTACGGCGGCGCTCTAAACTTGCTTATGCTACAGCGGTAAGGAAATAGTGAAGTACAAAAGTGATTTAAGTAACCGTTGGAATAATGCGAGAGTGATAACCCTTCAAAATAATGTAAACATGTTAGTGATCAGGTGAAATAGACTAGACTGAGAGTTTTCGCAGTACAAAGAGGCTAAGAAGTGAGAAATAGTGGTGAAAATATCTGACACTGGTGACAGCTCTTTAGGCGTGAGTCTCGGCACCTTGTTTGACTATTTTTTTCAAACCATTATTATATGTACCTTAATAATTTTGCTATTTCTAATGAAAGCACCACTTTCTCGATCCTGTGAAATAGACATACACTTTTACACATGAAAAATACCTAAAAATTGAACAAAATGAATGTTTCCGTGCTAAAATCTGGCGCGCAAATGTTTGAATGTATAGGGACCAAATTAAGCAGAAAAAAAGTGCGGCTAATAGAATCCTTACATTTCAGTATTTGATGATTGCAAATCAATGTTTCATTGTGGAATGGGGAACTCCCAGAAATGCGCTGGTACAAACTTTGCGCTTATTCCTGAATTAGTTCTGTGAAAGGTACTTCACATCCTCAAAAGTATGCTGAAAGGAGAGATTATGTGCGTGGAGTTTAAAATGACGTTATGCTCAATCTCATTGATTTTGCTACAAAACGTTCACTATGAAAACTAAGCCAGAGAGCTTCAAGAAAAGTATATTTTAGGACTGACTTTGCGCTAGAAAATATTGATCTAAATTTCAGCGTGTCGGTCAGCATACCTCTCCTAGTGTTTCAGCGCTTCCATGGGAGGCATCCAGCATGCGGGGCTTTCTTCAAATTAAGCAAAGAGGGCAGCATTCTTACAAATGATCAGTGAATATTCTACAGTAGAGACTACATTATTATTATACAGTAGGTACGAGTAGTACCACCGATCGAGTACCATGGGGGGATGGATTATTTTGCGATTTTGAATAGAAAAAACAGTGGGGGGGTAGTTTGTAGAGGTTGGCTAAGTAAAAAGATCGAGAGAATTGTAAGTGTGGAAATTGAAGGGGTTGTTGTAGTGGGCGTGCGAGAAAGGGCGTCGGAGGTGAGGGGGTGTCATTTTTGACGGTATTTTTTACGGTTATCGGGAAATTTCAAGAAAGAGAATAGGCGGAGTTGGCCTGCGTTGACTGGACTCCTAATCATACTAAAGGACTAAAAAACCAGATGTGATGGAGAGTAAGCTGGGCGGGAATGGTTAAGGGGTCGTGCCGGGATGACCCCCCGGGCAAGGTAATGGGGACCCGATAAAATTCAAAGGTGGCATTGCTAGTGTTTGAATGTGCAAAAATTATATTGCATTCATCTTAGCGCCAGCCTATACACTATTTTAATATGGATTTGTCAGCAAGCGCAGATGAATGAATAAGAAACCGGCACACGCAACAAGCGAAGGCAAGAACAAAAATTCGGGTAAGAGGGAGAAAATTGCGACTAATCAGGACTTTTCACTACGCGGATCGTCTCCTGATAATCATTTTGTTATTATGAGTAATCAGCGCTCTGGTAGCTGGAAATTACACACATATAACTGGCCAGATGAGTGCATTTAAGAGCAAGGCAGTGTTAATTCATCATCATCGATGAATTACAAAAGAAAGAAAGAAGAAAAAGCATTTTAGGGACTTAGGTAGGTGGTGGTAGAAGGTACTATAATTGTGTCGAATCAAATCATCAAGTGTACTCTTTTCTGAACTGATTTGAAAATAACGAACAACGCATAAATGCAAATAATAATTAGTAAAAAAGGAACATCCATAATTACTTAAAGACACATTCCACAATAGTTTTGTGGAATGTGTGAAACAGGCGAGAACGTACGCTTGCTACAAAATGTGAAATATATCAAATATATCAACACTGCAGCAAAATCCTGCTTAGTAACAACGATATAGGGTCCTTAATGTTATGAGGTCCACCTCAATGACTGTTCTGCGCCTGTCTGCGTCTCACTTGTCTGCATTTTCTCTCGCTTTCTCGCCGCCCACAATAAACGCAAAACAAGCATTTTTATAGTTTCTTTCCTTTAGTTTTTCTCTTTTTTCGGATGTCCAATGTTATATTTTTCAATCCACTTAGTCACGTTCCGTTACCACGGAGTATGCCTTTAAGTTTATAATATATTAATGTGCAAACGCATTGAATATTCAGATTGTTAGAAGTACGCTAAGCTCAAGCGTACTCATGCTCGATATGAGCAATAATTTTCAGCAATCAATCTCTTTGTTCCACTGTTCATTCACTACTTTCCCCAGAAACCTATGCAACGGTTGGAACGGAATAGCGCAGTGGTTCAAAGCAACCTTTTTCGTTCAATTGATCTTCGAGCAAACTTTCGGGGATGACTAGAAGCACTTAACAGTCGTGTTTGATGGAGGGAGTGTTTCATAGAGACTTATCCACTGTGCCAGACATCGGGTGATGCTAAATCCAATTCCGTAATTAAATTTGGCAAAATTTTCTGTATTCATACGCAGCAGAAGCTACTTAAGGGAAATATGAACCACAGAGCCCATGTGACCTCATCGGAATCGTTGATTCGAAAGAGAAAAGAAAAACAATAAAGAGATGAAAGCAAAGATACGAACTTGCAACGTCCTTCGCTGAATGTCAGTGAAGACCAGGCGAGGCTTCTTGGGAGGCTGAGGCTGGACTGTGCTGCACCTGCTGCTCCTCTTTTCGTTTGCAAGCTGCAATAAAGCAGGTGAGATGAGAGAACTTGACATCACTGGTAACCAATAAAGAGTTTCTGAGGAACACATGAAGTTGCCTCCAAAGAAATCCTTCCGAAACTTGACTATGGAAAAAGAGAACGATGCGAAGGCAATGCATCCCCTAATTAGCGCTCGAGCCTTGTACTAGTGGTTAAGCCGAAGCTCCATTGTGACTGGATTGCAGATGAGATGTAGTTATGTGGTGCCAAATTTTACACCCCTTAGGTGGTATTCTGCTCAGGAATGCCACCTAAGGGGCGTGGAGGAAAAACTTTGCTACTCACAAGCGGCAAAAAATATATTGATCGCGAGGGAGTGCCTAGGCCTACTTAGAAATCATTTTCTCACAGCCATTTTATAAAGCCTTAACACCTAAATTCTTGATTTATGCAAAATAGAGCTTAGATGTCCCATCGAGCAAGAATTCAACGAAACTGCATATTTACCTTGATACTCCCACCACACTCCTCGGATACACTTGTTTTCGGAAAACCTACATCTAGGCATTCAAAACATTCCGTTAAAAAAGTGTTTTTGATTGAAACTGCGCACAGAACATCTATCTCTTTGGGAAAACTAGAAGCGTCTGCAGACAATTCACCACAAGTGATGACGGCCGGAAAAAAGTGGCTTTTCTTTTCTTCTTTCTTGGCCGCCGTAACTTGTGGTGTGAGGTATGAACTCGGCGCTCTTCTTGCCGTGTTCTATAAGATTTACAGGGGGGGGGGGCAATAAAAAAAAGATATTTTCGTCTCCAGACTCAAATGGATTAATCACCACTTGCTAACAAGGAAAGGATGGTAGGTCGAAGTGGCCGTATAAAATGAGATGTATACCACCTGATGCGTCTCTAGACGCTGATTCCAAATCTGCCTTCCAAATCTGCTAAACGGCTCTCCGAACGGAGTTATGAAGCGTAATAGCTCAGTGGTGATGGTCCGGGGTGGCAGGTAAAAGCTCGTAGGATCGTTTCCTTTGCAAAGTTTGTTGCTTTGCTTTGTCCGCAACACTTCTTAGAGACAAAAGCAAAGCAACCAATTTGCAAAAGCGAATCGTCCGAGGAGCCCGGACCATCACCACTGAGCTATTACGCTTCATAACTCCGTTCGGAGAGTCGTTTAGCAGATTTGGAAGGCAGATTTGGAATCAGCGTCTGGAGACGCATCAGTGGTATACATTTCATTTATACGGCCACTTCGACCTACCATCCTTCCCTTGTCAGCTCAAAGCGTGTGCTCCCAACTTAGAATTGAAGAGCGCATTTCATTTCATAAGAAAATCTTCATAGTGGCCATCTACGTGGACGGCATCAGAAAAGTTTGCCCCGGAAACATGGTGCTCTGGTCGAGCTCAATGGGGTTCTCGACTGATCGTGTACCGTTACGACGGGTTCCGAAGGGCGGGTTCCGAGGGGGTTTGCATAGTTAGAGCTAATGTCCCTAGGAAAACTATCCCACGTTGAATCGATCCAAGAAATTATGTAAGAAGCCCATCAGCAGACATTTATGGAGCCCGCTGAGATCGGACGCACGGTGGATGGAGACGGTGAGGGTAGTGAAGGAGGACCTGCGTACTTATAGAGGGACATTTGGGGAATATTTTGCTGTGGGACTTCCGTCAACGACGGCAATCTGTGAAGAAGAAAAGGTCGAAGTGCGACCTGGGCAAAATGTCTTTTTTGCCCCCTGTTATAGAGGAATGGAAGGGAAATCGGATTGATTATTCGAATAGGAAGCTACTATTTCGACTTTCAGATATCATCTAACCAGATCCTGCCCTTCCTTCCTTCTGCGGTCAATAGTACTCAGGCATGTATTTATGAAAACAAGTTATTCTAGTGTCGCAGATTTTCCCACAAAAAAAACAGAAATACCGAGTTCGTTTGCAAATCTTTTTCCCTTCACAAGCAATATTTCTTCGACGCAACGGCGGAGGGAACCACTTCTTTTCATTGAATTGCAGTAGATCCCACCAAATTTCATACACACAGCAAAACAGTTTTTGCGTAAGAAATCCCAAAGCCATTTTTTTTGGAAATAGCGAAAATATTGATTGCCACGTCGAAGGCAGATGCTATTCAATTTTTCGAAAAACAAATAATGAGACTTATGAGTGAAAAAAATGAATTGGTTCTCATATACAAGGATAAACACTGCGTAGCTATTATTACCATCACTTCAGTTTATTCTTTGGGATATGATCGTGGTAGGCAGGCCGGCGTAAGCCCAAGATACCGTAAACCTCCAAAATACGCGAGAAAAGTGAAGACGGCGTGCAGAATAAACACCAAAACTGACGACGGCCTCCAAGTAAATCTGGTTTAAAGTTGTTCATAGTGATACGCAGACTGGTAAATGATAGTTGTAATTAGTGACAATCGATAGAATACAACTGCAACAGGCTAATCATTTCATTGGCAGAAAACATTAACATTTTGTAAAGGCCGTCGTCACTTGTGGTGCATGGTCTGCACCCGACACTTTCTCGCTTTTTGAAGGGGAGGGTACACGGAATGAGGTCTATGTTGAAAGGTGGGTCTAAAAAGTATTCATCATCACTCCATGGTCGGCTGGATGGTAGGTTGGGAGGAGAAAGAACGAAGCCTTCAATTAAAGGTTCAACGCAAAATAACATATACCAAATCGTTTTCTGATTGCGCAACAATTTTGAACAAAAGTTGGTTCATAAATTATTCGAAAAAGGAAAGAAAAAGCGGTTTGCTTTATCATGTTTATCTTCTTGTGTTTCGGATCTCATCCTTTTGGAAATCCATTAACATGGCCTTAACTATGCAGAAGGTTGAGCGTCAAAAGTGTCGCTCACTATCTCACCGCTGGACGCAGCTGAGAATTTTGCCATGTTTCAAGTAGGATGTTCTCAATTAGCGTTCCGCCAACAAGTCAGATAGAAAGGAAGTTTAGTTGTCAGATTGCGCTACCGCGTACCATGCGGGCGATAGGCTGCTCCAGTTTCTGAGCATCTGCGCCTACCTAACATTCGTTCTAAAAAGATCTTTCAGTGAGTAGTAACTGTTACGTGGGAAGCTTAAGAACGGCCAAACTTAGAGAGCGCTCTCCAATCAAGAAATGCTCAAATATTCTTGTCTCCAGCTGCTCTCTATAAATACTGATATAGAAAGGTTGATACTTTTATTTCTGGGAAATTCCCCACAACCTGTTCCTTTGAAGAGAAATCAAGATCATAACTCTGAAGCGCATTCATGTAGTTGTGGAAAGCGATCGGTTCAACAAACCACATTCTCCATATTTCCATGCAAGTCTTTCGTTCGCCATTCACAGTATGAACTCCTCTCTCCCCCTCAAAAACACAACCCTGAGTTTCGAAAGAAAACACTTTAACAATTCAAGCCACTAATCTGATTGCAAGAATGTGCAGAATATCTTCAGTGTTCAGTAATTAGCCCCTGAATGTGGTACGGAAAGCGTTGGCCGTCATGTCGACTGAGGCGGTGTACTATCGAACTCTGGACTCAGTCACATTCATTTTACCCATTCCGTGTAAGGAGAAATTTCCCTTGCTCGAAGACTTTCTAAGTGTGTTGACATGAAAGCGCAAAGCAAGGTTTCGAAATCTTACAAAATCGCGAGGGAGGGTAGGTTGCCGCATGCTTGAATGAGTCACATAATTTGAGCTGGGGAGTTTATGTAGTAAAATCGGCTCAACAACAGAGACCACAATTTCTTTTTGTAACTGATTACAGCTGACGGCTCAGCAAAATGGTTCAGAAAAGCACGAGGAGTTGTGAATATATTCATCACCACAAGGCAATTAGACGACGGCCGCTGCGATGGTGACGGTTGCCGCGGCTTGATTGTGGCGCTGGGCGCTGAGCGGTTAGCTGTTACGAGTTCATGCCCAAAACGATTGCGTGCGTAATTGGTCTTCTCACTGATGATCATCGTTATTGTCATTCCTCCCCCACATCACCTCGATTGTCTTGGAAACCACTGCGTGTGGCTTCGGAATCTGCTGAAGTCAGCCGTCTGACTCAATCATCGCCGGCCATCCTCTAAACAAACAACGCTGCGCCCTTTTGGAGAGTAGGTGAGCCTACGAGTTGGGCGTCAATCCCACAGAGGTTGAAAAGATGATTGAGGGCCGTACATTTGCGAATGTTGCAACGCACTTATCGATTTTTCAGGGATTCTTAATTACCATATACCTTGTTTTTGATGTGTTGTATCAGGATTCGGGAGTAAAATCACTTTGTTTACGGCTCAGCACCCCATGAGTCCAGCTCCTGCTTTTCTGACCACTACCCAACCCAGAAATTCACCTGCGAAACCGTTTGTGGAAATTTCGCTTTCTTTGGCCCTGTTCAACCCTCCATTCACTGTCGAGGCTCGTCAGTACATATTTACTCATTACGTAGAAATCAGCAAAACTAATCATCCCAATAAAACAAGGCAAAAAGCAAACTCGGCACAGAAACTGCCATGTGCAGCCTGCCGATTTGGCCCTCCATAAATCGTCTGAAGAGGCAGTCTGAGGCATGGTTTTTAGCCCGGAGAATGATGAAAACTGGGGATGAAAGCGCATGCAATGCCAAAAACCGACGTTGAGCCCCCCGCACCTCAGTCACATAATGAGCGTGGTGAGCGTGCGCTGGGCAGAAAGAGCCAATGAGGTGAACAGATGGAGGTCGAGAGTTCAGCGGAACCTATTGTGCGCACAGTCACGCATGACTGGTTGCTGCCACTACAACTCCCGAAGCTTCCTTTCGAAGCTCAAGTCCCTGTTTTTGACCCTCCTTGTGTCAATGATCCATTTCTCACACACTTCAGGGATTCAGGGTTGAGTCAGCAGACAGCTGGCAGTGGCGCTCCAAATGGATGTTGGAACAGGGCCGAGGATCGCATTACATGCGCCAAGAGAAGGTCGCCAAAGACATCTTGGCAACCGAAAAGCATGATGAGACAGGCGTCACTGCATGAACCCATCTGTCCACAGGACGTCGGGTAAAAAAAGCCAAAAAGCGACGACGGACACCGTTAGGCTGGCAAGGGAGTTTGACAGCCGAAAAGAAACCGACTACACGCGTCATCCTCTCAAAGCAAAGTGATGATGTCGTCATTTCTTCTGCTGTTTCCACGCTTAATTTACTACCGAAATAAGCAGCCGCTAATGTATCGATTCCAGCGCTAACGCTAGACGACTTCGATTTGCCAGCTTTTTATGTGCGTTCCGCTGGTTTTCAATTCATTTCTAGAGATTTCGCTCTCCATCGCAACGCCTTCAGAATCACTGCAATCGAATTCAGCTGTACTGAAATGGCTGTTCTCTGTAGGTCCCCAGATCGGTGGTCGTTGGCAGCCGAGTAGTTCCAGTCGCCCTTGGGGGCCTCGCCTTTTATCTTTTCACCCTGCTTCATGTCCACTCTCTCTCGCTCGTACCCCTCAAGCACATCGATTTCCGATTGGCGCATGAGGCATACTGTAACGCGAGAAAGATGAGAAACGCCGCCCTCGCTTTCTCCTCTTCCTCTCGCTGTCTTGCCTCTCGTTGCCGAGTCGGGGTAGAGAGTAACTATTCAACTTCCAGATCATTATGGATAGAACCCTAGTGACGATATTACGCATTCGTTGTAGACCTGAAGGCGCGGGCTGGTGCACAGGTGTGAATAAGAGGCAGGTTGTTCATAGCACTTTCACGTAATAATGATACTACTTTCCCAAGGACAAGAGCCCTAATCAATGCTATTATTTCATATTAACAGTGATAGACTTCATCAAATGCACGGGGTTTCCTTGAATTCTCGACGGAACGAAAGCGCAAGCCAGAAAGCAGGCGTTCCTTTTTCTTGTTCAGCAGGTGTATTTGCGATGATTCTCTGAGAAACCCGGCTAGGAGAGCCAGACCGATGCCGCTTGTGCGCCTCTCGCGCCCCATGACCTCAACCCCGTACATGGCACACCATCTGTCGGGTACAGCTGGATGCTCATTAACATTAGTTATCTATTGATTTCCATGACAAGTACAATTTCAGCTGAGCGCGCATTGACAGTTAAGAGTGGAACATTGCTGAGAGATTCCGAAGTCCTTCTCGTCCATCCAACTACCCCAATGCCTGGTTTTCGCGTGAATGGAGGGAATCGCGCATGAGTTGCTTCATAAGAACAAAGCGTTGCGGCTCAGCCTGCATGAATGACTAGCGAATTTCCGAATCCAGCGTTTCAATGTGGAAAGCCAGTTGTTTCCGCGATACTAAGAACGCCAGCTGGTGGATGCCCAAGAGATTAGGTAGCGTGGCGAATGATGACAGATTCGCCGTAAACAGAGAGGCAAGAGGGGGTATGAGCGGACATGACGAGAGAAAATGATGCGAGAGACAGACTCGACAAACCTGCCATTCTGAGATCAGACATGCGCTTGAACTCGGGCTCTTGCAGCCATTTGGCCATCCGTCGAAACGTCTCTCGGCCGCTCTTCAACTTAGACCACGGCTTTGGATTGCGCAATAAGTCTGACAACGTTCCCTGGGACCTGAAAAACGAAGAATGATGGGAGCGGTGTGACGAGATGGAAATTGTCCCGTTACATCGGGAAGGATCCCCAATTCAAATTGCTGGAGCCGATGATCGAAAGCAAATCGACTTTGGCTCTACGCCATGGTGCAATCAGCGTCAGCCAACTGGCACACACACCATTGTATAATCATGTTATGGCTCACAGCTCGCCTTGCGCCGAGATTATCGAGAGAAAAGAAACTTCAGAAAAGCAGGGAGGACCAGCTTGAACAAAGAAACTCACCGGCAAAGAATTTTCTGGGCGAAAATCGCCTGAGGGATTGAATATCGCTTCAGCTCGGCTGATATCCTTTGTGCCAGATCCTGAATGGGAAATGAAGTCTTTCGAGGATCTTTGAAGGATTCAGAAAAATTATACCTTAGTGTTGAGTTCTTCGCCATCGTCATCTTCTTCTCCTTCAGGACTACCATGTCCATTGGCCAGCGGTGAGCAGTTATTCGTCATACATGCAGACTGAAAGAGCCTATGGATGAAAAACAGCCCTGACACCTTAACTTTAATGGCGCGAAGAAGCATTTCACCTCGTCATCTATATCACAGTCGCCATTCGTGTAACCATTAAAGAAACACTCTTTTTCGAGCTTAGGCGACCTAAATCGATATCACCATTAAGGGGGAACAGAGATAAAAAATGGATGTGCTCACCTAATTTCAAGACCGGAGTAGGCCGGAACGAAGTTAGTCGACGAGAAAGTGCTATCTGTAGGTTGTGAGACATGTGACTGTGCATATTCGGACGGAGTGGAGCTGGGTGGTTGTCCTAAAATTAATAGGAATCCACATTTTTTATTCAATAGCCACGAAATGGCCTTCCCAGGAAACTTCACGCCTTACCGGTAGGCGAATCGTTTGAATCATCTTCATTCTTCAAATCGTATTCGTATTTGATATTCACATTGTAGTTATAGGACTGACTAGATGGAGGGAAGAAATAGCTGAAAAAGGATGAATGAACATGAAAAAAAGGAAAAAATGAAGGTCCAATGTGAGTAGACGAACTTGGATTGACGTTCCCTCGAAGGTGATGAAGTTCTGCTGAACTTATCGCCATTGGAGGTGACGGTCGAAATCGGCGGCAGTGGTTGCAACGTTGTTAACGTCGCGTAGTTACTGTAATTAGTGACAGTAACTTGCATCGCGTTTTTCTTTCACGTTTGTGGACCCTGGCCTGACAAATTGGGCAACGTAAAGATGGTGAGACAAAATTACGGTACCATTGCATACCATTTGGCACATTTCAAGAGGAGAAAAGGGGAAAAGCTCTACGGTATGGAAATTACCATCATGGAATATTTCGACTTTTTCAACGAATTCCCCACCATCTGAAGGTGCTTATTCGCGCAAGCACCCTAGGCCACATTCACAGAACGGTTGCGTGCGTGATTCGATTCGTTGATGGCTTTCATTGCGAGCGGACGATTGTCGTCGGCACTTCCTGCTCCGCACCGGCCATGAATGGCAAACGAACGAACCGTCTCAATAGATGTTGAAAATGTTGTGAGAAATAGCTTTTGGGACACCGTGAGCGCTAACGTTGAAGACCTTTCGCGTTCGACTTAGCACTTATAGCCCCAATTAGGGACAGTGAGCTTCGAATATAACGGAGGCAATTAAGAAATTGTACGAAAGAACGGTTAAGAAACTCTTTAGAGATCCTTCAAAAGGAGCTAGCAGACGCATATGTGAAATGGACTGCGAAAAAACCATAAAGAATAAAATGAAGCGAAAACCTACCCGAATAAAGTGCCAGGATGTGGACTTGATCTGGCGAAATCATGTAGAAATAGATCCTCCCGAGAGGAGCCGAGAGGGGATGAGAGGGCCGCACTCAACAAAGGGTCAGCAGCTAAACCACCGCTTTCCAGACCCTCCATCGCAGACTCTGACAAACGGGGGATCGAGCGCCGCGCGCGTCCACCGCACGCCACGGCCACGCCTCCTCGTCGTAGCTTGCTAAGGCTGCTGGCAACGTCACTTTCACTTCTGCTCGGATCCAGATCAGGGCAAAAGTCTGGGATCCTCACGCATCTGGACCCCTTATCGAGGTGAACTTTCTGAAAGGTTTCTGCGCTCCGCCCATTACTCACAACCAATTTATAAAATGCCTCACATCGACGTCAGGCCCTTCTCAATTTTTCTATACAATACTGGAATTCTGTCCCATTTCCCCATACATAAACTCAAGTCGTGTCACTCGTCGAAATGCAGCCATTCGTACCTTATCTTTCCGAGTGCTCCTTTCATCTTACAGCCGTCTGCCATCGAGTCCCGGGGGGAATCCATGCCATTAATCATCCTGTCATTCTGTTCAAAACGCTCACAAGCGACTGGACAGTTAAATGTGAGCATTTTGCTTCGACACTGCAAAAAGTACAGGTTGGTAGTGATGAAAGAGAAATGGGAATGGTGCACCTGTGACGGTTACCAGCGAGTGTGGCAGCACCTGTTCTTCTCAGCTAGATGAAGAAAAAAACGGGAAACTTATAGATAGGAGAGTGAAGTAATTTCCTCTGAGTTGAAAATAAACAAAAATAAACACGGCTTGAAATTTGACCCGAGTCAACTGCGGCGAGTGTGCTCGACCTTTTTCTCACAAGGGGGTCGATCCTTCAGGGCAAACCCCTCTTCTTCAGAACGGTGTCTTGAATGTTGTAGAGACGCAGTTGGACCACAAAACCATGTTTCGTTTTCGCTAAACGCTTCTGGTAGTACCAAAAAAGTAGACCTGTTAATCGATCGATTCGCGGAGGAGTCAAAATTTTACATTCAAAGTTAGCAACATGTTGGCACTATGAATATTTAAGTCCTCACGGGGATCGAACCAGCACAGTATCTCTGCCTTTTGCACTTTGAAAACGGGATTACGCTCCTTGAAACCTCTCTGTCAGAGACATGACACTACATCCCTACTATAAACTTCTCACTCCGCCAACTGATTTTTGGTTGATATTGTATCGATAAATTATCGTGTACTGAGCCAAACGCTTGACCATGTAAATGCGTGCAACTGGAAGGCAAATAAGCAAGATAGACTGTGCCATTGTGTTATCAACTTTTTTGTAATTCACCGGGGTTTTCCTCAATCAATCGCGAAATCGTCTTCCCTGACCATTCAAGATGAGAATGATTCTGCTTATCGCCAGTTATAACTCTCCTCCATCTACAAACGAAGACATCTTCTACGTTGTTCTGGGTTTGTAGGCCCACTTGGAAAGTCACCAAATATCCAAGTCATTTTCATTGATCTATTCGAACGTTCAGTACCAAAATATGCATTGATCAGGGAGTGATAGCGGAATCGTTAATGGGGACCAAAAGGATGCTTCAGTCACTACGTCACCTCTGCTGGACAAGACTGACTTAACGAAACATTGCATTTTTAGCAGGAGGTTACACATTCTCTTCCCGTCCGCACATCAGGTAGTTCAAGTTGCCTCGCAACCCTCTCTTTGTATGCATCGAGACATATGTCCTCTCCTGATAGTCAGCTTTTTGTCTGCAGTCAATAGTAATCAGTAGCTGACAGGAACGATGGACATTCCCAGGTGGCATAAGAGCAAAAATCTTCAAATAACTCGCCTTGATAGCGATGGATATTGCTCTATAGAGCAATCAAGTAACAATGACTGACCTCTGATAATCACAAATTTTTTAGGGCTTGCCACTTGGGCGATTCAAATGGAATCTAAGCACGATCTTAGATAGCTAGCTCCAACCCGACGTATATAACAACTAAACAGCATATTGTTTGACCAGGGAAAGGTACAGGATCACTCCAGCCATCTGAAGTGAACTGAACACCGTTACCTTCTTGAGACGCTGACATCAGTGCTGCTTTCCTTATCTACTAAAGAGCCTCTGAGGAGAGGTGTGAGGCACAAAAGCGCTGGTGATCCAGGCTCACAGCAAGAGGCTTTTGGATCGATTTCCTCCCTATTGCTTTTTGGAGAATAGATAGAAAACTTTGACCTCTTACTCCAATACACCAGTAATGCCTCAATACTTTGTGAAATATTCCACACTGCTGAAGGCGTTTCGTATATGGGGCATGCAGTAACATTGCAGATGAAAATCTTTATTATTCTCCGTCCTAAAGATCGTTAGCTGGACATATTAAGAATATATGAACTAACCTTCAGGACGAATACGGGGTGTAAACTGAGAGCCTCCTCTACTTAAGTAAAAAGAACCTAATGAGACGATCATTAGGCTAGAGCGTCAACATTTTTACAGATAGGACGGCATCAGCTCTCCAATTGAGCATTGAATGTCACAAGCGTTGTGCACATCGTTTCACCCATCTCTCGGAAACGTCGAGTTGCCGAAGGCATCCAGTTCAGTTCGTTATGATTTAAAGGACGAATTCACGCTGGAAAGGCAACCCATTTCAAATTAAGTTAGCGATGGTGAGTGGTACACTAAAGAAGGAAAAACCATGCGAAACGGCCCAGAACCTGAGAAATGGGACCACTTCCTTGCCCGTTGATTTGAGCATTGATGCGACTATCATCGCTGTGCCCTCTTCAACGCTACGCTCTCTCACCTATCTAATCACTCACCACGTATAGACCTGCGGCGAGTGATCAGATGATCGGTGGGCGTGCACTGACCAGCCGCGGCGGGATTAAACCTTAATAGGTCAACTTCGTATAATGTATGCGCTTCAGTTCGTCACCCTTAAGAGGTCCCGCGTGTCCTACTTAAGTGACATTGATCTTTCTTCGACTCTCATTATATATACGGAATTCGATCCTTTTAGGTGTTGAGGGAGGGGGGGGGGGCAGTCACGATAATTTCTCCATTTTGTAACTTCGATTACATATATTCTTTTGGGAATAAATACAAAAAAAAAAGAAAGTAGTTGGCAACTTGCGTAATCCCCTAGAAAAAATCTGCTTCTCCTTCTTTATATGGAAGCTTACTGATTACCAATCTTGGCGTCCTCCATTTTTGAAAACCAATGCCTATCACAAATTTCTGAACTAATTGACCTAGCCTCTAAGTTGAAGAAAATAGCGAAGTCGTTGATTGCTAACTGAGAATGCACAGTATAAAGGCACCTTAAAGTTTAGTTCTAATATAAGAGCTCTGGTAAATTTGTGAACCTTAAGTTTACTTACTAGATATAAAGAGCTCGGAAATGGTGAAGGCGCCGTGCATAGCCACCTGTACTAGATGAGCAAGGAGAAAACTCAATGTGTCCCTCAAACTTACACTCTGTGACAGTTCGGCTCATGACGCTACATATGAACTTTTCACAACAACAAGAAGGAGCCGCTTTCGGAGCAGGCAATAGCGTAATTTATTATAAAACCAGGGTTCTGCACGCCAACAGCGGGATCGTTGCCGAATGGGAAGACGAGAATAAGCCGCTCTGAAAAAAGGCAAAATCCGGAGCAGATTCAACGAAAATCATCGTCAAACTTTAGTTGTATACCGTAGGCGTAGTTCATCCGAGAACTGGGTCAGTCGATGGCAGCACGGCCCTGCCGTCAAGAAGTGAGCGCAGTGCACGAGAAACGGTAGGTTGCGTGCCCTACACCAGGCAAAAGAAAAGGTCTGGTCCCTTTACACCATGCTGTCAGATGACAATTCTTAAAATGTTACGAGTGAAATCCGTCGGAAAAGAGTTTGAACTCAGCCATCCCTCACATTGCTTAAATATACACATCTCTTGAACTAATTTTTTAACTCTCGTAGGCAGCTCTTGGGGAAGGAACTGCTTCAAAACCATGTCAAGATTGCCTTCCGACCATATTAAAGGAGGAATTCACGATAAGAACGAAGGTCAAAGAAGGGGAAAATTGCATAGTTGGGAGACAGGCGGACCTCCTGAGGGTGCTGACCGACGCGCAATTGGCAGCGAAAGATTTGACCTCGGCGATCTAGCATGGCTCACTCTTGGCGCGGTTGGCGGGGTACGCCCACCGACTATCTAATCACTCGCCGCAGGTCTATACGTGGCGAGTGATTAGATAGCAGAGTAGTGTTGAAGAGGCACAGCGATGAGAGTCGCATCAATGCGCAAATCAACGGGCAAGGAAGGGTCCCATTTCTCGGGTTTCGGGCCGTTTCAAATGGTTTCTTCTTCATCCCTGCTCCACTGACCACCTCTACCCTTATTTCCAATGAGCTAACTTTTCATCGTAAATTCTGCCTTTAAACGATATTATTTTGAATTTCTTCCAAAATAGGGCACTTTGCTGTAGAATATTTCGGCAAGAGGATGATGCTGGTACTACAGCTACAGTTGGTCCTGCATTCACGGCGAGCTCGCCGACCCGATAGGAATATGTCTCGCTTTTGTGAATTACGGTAACCTCAAGAATGAGAGTAGCAGCCCTGTATATGATCTGCAAATATTATTGGAAGAGTGAAGGGCAGAGGTATCGAAAATGAAACGTCAGAGAAGATCTTGTCAAACATCTATCGTGCTCTTTTGTTGGGCGTCAACGGGAAATGAAAGCTGTATATATTGCATATTCGACTATCGATGAACCTCGGCATAGTTTCAGTACGAGTTTATTTGACTGATCTGGAAGGCACGGTACTTTATCTGCCTATCAATTATGTGATGGTTTAGATGGTCTCGAAGGTCTCGTAGGGTAGGGAGACATTGGTCGGATAAATCGTGAATTGGTTTCCACCTTTTTAGGCTCCGAAGAAGGCGAAATCGCCGAAACCTTAGCCGACGGAATCATTGTCAACCTTGTGTGCTGGTAAGTCAAATAAATCTGAACTGGAAATGAAAGCGTTATTTTCTGAGAGACCAAATATCATGAGGTTCCAAAATTAGTGGCACAACCACATCACTCTATGCCAATCCTCGACTTGAAGCGACAAGAGGTTCTGTTACACAACATCTAGCAGCATTTCAACGTAACAAAAGCTCCTGTGAGCAAAGGCAATGCTGCAATCAGTTCGTAAGCATCTCAGAAGGAATGAGCGAAAATTCGAAGACTACAGTTACAAGCACGATAAATATTGAACGCAGAAACGCGTTTTCTGTCCTGGATTTCCATGCACCAAAGAAGGTAAAAGCTCAGCTAGACTCTATAAAGGACTAAATATCTGATGTGGACAAAGAATCGCGCGAATGCCCTACTCAAAACTTTCGGCGGGACAGTTCATGAGTACAAAGCAAAATTCCTGCAAATTTCATTTCACGCATATACAGGGGGGGGGGGCAAAAAAAGAGTCACTCTCACTCACATTCAAAACAGAATTAATTACACTTTGCCAGAACCAAACCGAATGAGCTCAATTGCATATTGAAGAGCACATTCTATTCTATCAAAAAAATTGCATAGGGGCTTTCTAAAGACGACGCAGAAGATTTTTCCACGCGTGTAGACTTAACGAAGTCTCCAAGGAACCATAAACGATTCATTCGTCCTATGTAAACGCTGGTCAGAGCCATTTTGCGATTCACAGCTAAGTGTCCCTACGAATCCTCACCAGTTCTCGATCGAAGAACTCATTAGCCACTTTATCGACGTAAAGCAACCCGCCCTTTTGGCGCTTCGGCTGGGACCGTATGCTGAATGTTGGGGAGGGGATGGAGTCCCCGACGGTGGACGGACCACTTCAACTCGGTCCTTAGAACCGCCACAATTTGGTGCTTACCTCAGAACTAAGCCTTAAAGAGAGGACGGGTCCGTCCCCTCTCCAAGGCTTAGTCCTGGGGTGAGCAAACCAGCCCTTCTGGCGGAGCTGCTGGACCAGCTGCACCACTTGCGTCAGTACTCTCCTATCGTACCAACCGAGTTGAAGTAAACCGTCGACCGTTGGACCCCATACTTCCTCTAACATT
>MU878050.1:0-10019 GCA_036418205.1 Ostertagia ostertagi
ACTCATTCAAAAATTTTCTAGTTGGAAAATTATTTAGTTCCTGGGACTTGTGGAAGGTCATTCTTCGAGCCATTTCCTTGAAAAAGGGGCGAGTTTTCAGGTTTCAGTGGTCATAATTCCCCTCAAAATCAATTTTATGTTAAATGTTGAATGTGTTGGAAAACAACGAGTTTGCGCTTGCACTGCCATGGTGTATGCCACGCCTAGGCCGCGCTGATTCATTTGAAAGCCCATTTGGAAGGATGCGTGAGCTGATAGATGCTCTAGTATCAGTTGTTTTGCGTAAACATAGTGGTGGCTATTATCCATGTTGGTTCAGGCAATGCTCCAGCTTCACCTCAGTTTCACCTGTGGTTTCATGGCTATATCCATACATATTGCGAGCACTCTCTTCGAACGAAGCTACATGTTTCGCTACTGCTTTTTCTGCGAGTATTATTCTTCATAGCTGTGAGAGGTCTATGAGGGGTAAAGGGTTTAAGCTCCCACTGTCGACCACCGCAAGTACGACCACCCCCTCCCTTCCCACAAGCGGATTCAAGAATAGCGACTCTCCGTGGTACTTGTATCGCCAACAAAGGGTTTAACGCCTATGTTCATTCGTGGATCTACGGCCCATACCTCATTGAATGGGCGTAAATTTAATGTGAAATAAACATTAAACATGCTCATCCGACGGAGGGACTAGTGGTATCCACTAAAGATCGGTCGTAAAAATTTTGGAATATGCGCAGCGCGCACTTTACCTTGTTCACAGAATAGTTGAGCAGATCTGACCTCAGCGTTCCAAAGCGAATGCATGATATGTAATACTTAAATATTAGGTCGTGAAGAAAGTTCTTGCGCTTTTCGATGTTCCTTTTCTGAACGCTTTATTTTGGTCCCACTTCAATTTTTTTTTATTTTTACTTGTCATACTGCTACATTGTTTCAAAGAACTTTTTCCCTGTGCTATCTAACAGTGGGTTCAACTCTGTTCTGCGCCATTTGATTACCATTTTTAAAGCCATGATTACGGCAGGCTCGAGAAGCTGGTTTGCATGATTTTCTTTTTTTTTTTTTTAGCTCAAAACAGTACCGTAAGGAGCGGATGTGGGTCAAGACATTATAGATGCAGTTGGCTGAGATTAGCAATAAATACGGTTCGAAGCAATTGTTCAAAACGCCTATTGTAGGGGTATCGAGAGCCTTAAGGGTGATGAAGGTGGTGGTGAGATATTGAACAATACCAGCGATTAGCCTAAAGTTCTGCTTGAAGCACGCTTCCACAGAACTACCAAGAAGGTTCCTCCCAAACTGACCGCACTTGCGTTGTAGCTTCCTGTTGTACGGGAATAGCTGAAAAGTCCCAAAAATTTGAATAGGGTGCCATTTCGAAAGGGTCGCGCGTCACCTTTTAGCTTGTTTTATGCAACGAAAACGACCTAATTTTCTACTCGTTCGCGACGTATAATAAAGAGCAGACAGGCTCAACCGTGACATTCGCACTTTTTCAAAAATTTCGCGACCCCCTCCTTTAGGGGGGTCTCGATGCGATTCCGATCACAACCCTTCTTCACGCTGTGCCACTTACATCCACCAAACCCCTCCAACAACCAAAAACCAATATAATGGCCTCCACCATTTGCCTCAGCAAATTGCTAATCTCGACTCTTCCCATTCAAACCCCCATAATTGCCGTATCCCCCCATCTCTGCCAGAATCACAACTACGACCCCCTCGTTCGAACAGTGCGAACGCACGCTTAACCCTGAGAGCAGATTCGCTGCTTTTACATACGAACCTATGCTGAAATGGATGACCGGCAGATCCAGGCTCCATAAAAACTTTGCAAAACTGAAACTGTACTGAAGTAAGGTTGAGGTGATTTGCATGAGGTCGGCAGCTGGTTTAGTTCTCCGGAACTAGGTGGAATTGTTAATGTGCGCGAAAGCCTCGACAAGTTATGCAAACAACCCCATAGTCTGCCCTTATACAAGTAGAATTCGCCGGCCTGCTCTCTGCTACTGTATTATTCTGTCGGCCGCGATCGATGCAAGATGCGGGAATGACCTCTCAATAACTCCTTCTGAGCACCGTGGCGCGAAGCTTTCATAACTCCGTTTAACCCTTACAAGGGAGGTCTTTCAGGGCAAGGTGCGCTTTTTCAAAACGGTTTTGTGCATATTGTAGGGACGCATGTAGGGAACGCAAAACCATGTTTCATTTTCGCTGAACGGTTATAGCAGTACCAAAAAAGAAGCATAAGGTACTGTTAAGGGTTCGATCCCCCGTGGCGACTAAATTTTGCATTTGGGTTGGCGCCTACGGTTTGGTGCCAAATCGCGCTAAATATCAAAATCAGATGTCAAATTCATCGTCAGGACCATTTTGAAGCCAACAAGTGGCCGCCAACCTTGATTGCAAAATTTAGTCGCCGCGGGGGATTGAACCATCAAGAGTATTATTCACCACTTTTTGGTACTACTAAAACCGTTCAGCGAAAACGAAACATGGTTTTGTGGTCCATACATGCGTCCCTACAACATGTACTAAACCGTTTCCAAAAGCGCACCTTGCCCTGAAAGACCTCCCTTGTTAGACTACGACTTTTACAAAATTAAGTTACCAATGTGTTTTATGCAGTAGCTATTGCTCTTTGCAACAACTAATCACCTATAGAAGTTTGGCTGACGTACGCTGGATTTGACCTGGGATTTTGATCCAGGGACTATGCGCGCGGTAGCGGCCCCTCTTGTCACCACACCATCACCGCTCGGTTAGCATTTTCGAAATTAGCAGATCAGTTATCAATTACGAATACACAATTTTCATATCTCTTCGTGGAACAAAGCCAATGTCCGGTAGCGACCACACTTGGGTAGAATTGCAAGCCGCACTCTGTAGAAGCGCTGCGGGTCTGACCGGGTGCTTCTGCTCTAACGAGTTTTCGTCGTCTTCTACTGCTTCAAAATCTGTGTCGTCATAGTAGTCTTCTAATTTCACTTCCGCACCATCGGAACTGTCAGAATTGGAGGTTGAAATCTCCAATACTGTCAAAGGAACGCCGTGTAGTCCTCTGACTGGTTCGGCAGATAAAATGCCATACCTTCTTCGCTTGTTGACGTACTGTTGCACCTGGTTCAAATGTAGGGGCACCAAAATCACTAGCACAATTATTAAGATGTGTGAGCCTCAAAAATTACCTTTTTTAGGCTGTGCACACTGACCAATAAAGTGCGGTACATTATGTCCTAGTTATTTATCCAGAGTAACTCGCTTTGGCTTGTAACGCCAGTAGAAATTATAGCATTCTTATAAGTGCACAATTCCGCCATCAAGCGGGCACTCCAGTCTGAATAAGTCCCAAAACTGTGGTAGTGTCTTTGACTACGGAAGTGGTACACATGTGTACCACCAGTAGTCAAAGGGTTAAAGCATCATTTGGAAGATTTGTGAAGCAATTCTGAGCTCTTCGTCTCAAAACACATGCAACTCATTGCAAGTGGCCGCAGCAACCCGTTGAACTTCCCCAGTCACGTTTTGCGATCAGCTGCTAGCGAACCACGCAAATTTTAGTGTTCCACGTCTTCGAGGATCTAGTGAGAGTTCATGAGTTACACTCAGGGTCAACCGTCCGTTGGACAAAGTCCAACGCGACGACGAGAGTAATGCCGAGAGTGAACGTACGCACGGAGACACAGACGGCTCGCGGGTGGCGAGAGTGAATGCCGGCGCGGAGAGCGGTGAACATCGGTCCAACGTCGCTCCAATATCGGTCCAACGTAACGGTTGACCCTGGTTACAGTACGATGTCCAGAGTGAGCAATAGTCGGTTAGTGTACACTTTTCTTAGGAAAATAGGACACTGACTGGCTCGTCGGAGACATGAACACTAAGAAATCGGATCGCTAGCGATTGGCCGCAAGTATGACCCGTTTTGAGGCTCTCCATATTGTTCCACTAGAAGCGTCAGACTGGAGAAAACTTTTGCGGGAAAAAACAATTTGGATCTGATGTCTTACGTGATTAGAAATTAAAACCTATGCGGAAGACGATTTCTACAGGCAGGTGGTAGCAGATAAGCATGAGTTTATTAAGGATTACTCTTTAATGTGCTCCATCAAAATTAACCCTATAAATATGTGGTCCGAATTGGAAGAACTACTGCGCTAGGCGATTCTCTAAGGAACAGAAGCAATATACACAAGCACCTTCCATGAATACGGAGTGAAGGTCACACAAATATCCATCCCAGGAGAAAGAGCTACGTTGAGCGTTTTGAATAACTGAGCGAAGTAGCTGACGGAGATACAAAAGAGCTCTACGCAGTATAATACACAGCCGAGTGAAAAGGTAAGCTATCATCACAGAACTCCCGATTCTGCATTGCAGTTCCCACGTGATTCGAGTGAAATAAAGCTGGATAGTAGCACACACCTAACACGACGAATCATGACATCACAACAAATACTATCTATAAACTAAGTAGCAATAATTGTAGCGCAGCACAACGAGTGGGTACAAGACAACAACTGTAAGTATTTTCGGACACATCCCACTTGCCAACGTGAGCCACAGATCTTCCTTCATGATCGGTCATCACCATTCCAAAGCATTTGAAAGCATTTCGCTTCTGAAAATCCACAGCATTAAGGGACGAAACACACCACGACATGCACAGCACCATGCAACTGGAAATGAATTAGCTACTACTGACACAATTACTTTTATTTCCATTTCTACAATTATGCAGGCATGTAAGATCGAACTCCAAATGAAATGGAAAGATAAAGCATAAAATAATTTAAAGGCTGCCATGATCACATCTGACTAGAGCAAAGCAATACTGAAGAAGTTGAATTAATAACGAAAACAAATCGAAATGTTAAGCGCAAAAGCGTCGTAAAGTGATGAATAGAGAAATAGTAAATCATACAAACGACAGTAACGATGTAATGAAGTGGTAAAAATCCTACTGTTTTCCTGCGGTATTCGAAGACTGGAACACTGAGGAGGAAGCCATCAGGTTTTGAATGTATTGCCCAAGAACTTGGTTTTCCGAACGCAGTTTGAGGCTTTCCTCCTTCACTGAGTCCACTCGCTGGCTCAAGTCTGAAACAAAAATTGTAAAATAAAGAAATCGAGTTAAGAGAGCTGATTGTAGCGTCAAAGGTTCACACCCTATAGAACTCGAGAGCTGCCTCAGAAACAAAAATTAGGCCATAATTAGTGAAAAGGTATCGAGGGAAGGTGTATAGACTATCGATGGAAGTCTGGTCTCACTGAATGAGAGGGAGGGGTGTTTGATGCAAATTTATTTATAATCAAGTTTCGGAAGAGTCTTTTGTTTTCACACTCTAAATAACACCTCAAGCCCTTCGAAGGCGAATAAAGGATAACAGTGCAGAACAGAAAAGCGAATACATCGGTGCTGCCGCGCGCAATATACGCGCGAATGGGTAAGGAGCTAATCTCCGTATTTTCAAATCATTGAAGTTATCGTTACGAAAAGTGTTGCGATTTTTCGTGGATTACTCGAATTGAAAATTCGATTTACTGCTTGAGTAAGAGAGTTATTGGCGTGGTACCAGAATCACGCCACGCCCCAATCGCGACTGCGATTTAGGGTGAATATCGGTCGAGGAAATCCTCGACAGGGGGGTCGTACTTGTCAGGGCTGGGTCATGGGGGGTCGTACTCGTTGGGGTCAGTAACATCAGTGGTATCGTGGTGCAGAGGAGGTAAGAGGGTGTAGCGCAGCAGAAAACGAAGATATGTGAAAAAATGATATAAAATATTCTTTGCAGGTTCAGTCGCTCCATTCCTCTACCTTTATGAGAAGGGCGTATTTGAAAGCAGTACAAAGAATGAAAGTGCATCTCCGCAAGGAACCCACATGTGCACACGCGCTGCAAAGGCACCTCCTCTATCTACCGCCCTTCTTTAATACCTCGTTGAGAATGACACTGTTGTTAGGGACGCTGTCGCAAAAACGACAACCGTGAAGGAAAAGCCCTGGGCAAATGAAGCTTGTTCCTTCAGGTTGTAGGAGTTACGAAATGTTTACTACAATGCAGCTTCTGTCAACTGGTCATGATCATATAACACCTTCAATCGATTCTGCAACTTCGAGTGAGGTCGGATGCATGGCCTATACCCAGACAAATGACGATTGCCCCTTTTCTTATTGCTTATGTTGGAAGAATGTATTCTAGACACATTTCGAGCGTTGCCAACGAATTACACTTGCAATGGTGAAGAAGGGAGCGGCTTTTTGAGCGGCCGAGAATCATCCTCGATAGATCCTCGACGCAAATATCTCCTCAACTAGAGAATGTAGAAGGAAGCTAAACATACTGTTAGAAAGCGCAAACCTTCCGCTTTCCAAAACTGTCTTCGTTTTTTCAAGATCTTGCGAAATTAGAGAGATATTGCCTTTTAAGTGGCAAAAACTCGCATGAAAATTTCAGCATCCTCGACGCTCCCTCGACGGATTTTGAGAGACTATATCTCTTCGAATGGAAGGCTTTCATAGCAATTCAATACTGCCTGATAGTAGCAAATCTAGCTCTATCTAACCCTACCGCGTGCTGTTCAAAAGGTTGGGAAATGGAGGAATGGAACCTTTTCATCGAGGGTGTAGATTTCGACGGTTTTTTTTTCGGGATTTCAGCAAATCTGACCCAGGGACAAATCGCGCCGCAGCTGCCGTTGAATCGGCCGTTGATCGATACACTCGGCTGTTGTGATTTTGCGTATGCTCTGTTTTAGGGGGGGGGTCGTGCCAAGACCTCGATTTCAGGGGGTGGGTCGTACTTCCGCGACCCCGTCCTCGACACGATTTTCACCCTGCTACGATGGCGATTGCAATCGCGAGTGGGGTGAGGCGCTATCTGAAAGTGGACAACAGAAAATCCACTCCATCTGATATTACACTTACCGTCGAGAGTATTTTGTAACTCGAGAACTTGGGAGATGAGACGAGCTTTCTCTTCCGGATCTTCAGGAGGTTCTTCCCGAGGAAGAGGTTGAGCTGGTCGTGGTGTTCCGCTTCCACCCACGATCGAAACGCTGTCATCTGTAAGATTGAACGACTTTAGCAGGAAGAAACTAAGGATACAGAACACTTATAAAGCGACATTGGCGCACTTTTTATCTGCAACATATTAGCGCCATCCCTGCTCTGCTCTTCTATCCGTGGTGAACACGAAAAATCTCAACATAAAAGGGATATACTTCTGAAAACAGAAAGAGGACGAGAACCTGTACAAGAGTCAGAGCAAGGTAGAGCAGCGCATAGGAATTTTCTGAGAACGTTTCAGAGATTTTTTGAAGATTAGGCTTATTATACCAGCAGAACTAGAGATAGAGCCTTATAAGCTACTTGACAAATTAAGCATGTGAGTGTGTGCAAGTGTTAGATTGGTGAATGCGCTCGAAAAGTTTATGAACGAAACGGCTGGAATGAAACGACTCGAGCTGTTAACACATCTTCTTTCACTACTTTTTACACTACTACTATTTATAGCCGTTCACCTGAAACGAAACCTTATGTTGTGTTCAATGTATGCGTCCCTACATATAATATGCGGAAACCGCTTTGAAAACGCTGCTCGCCCAGACCATCTTCCCTCCCCACTTGTATTATTCCTTCAGACATGGAAGCCCTCTGGAGAAAACGCTTACGTTGTGCTTGCGCATGTAGGATGAATGAATACAAGCCGTTCGGCAAATGAAACTGCCGAAAAAGTGCGCACACTTGCTGGTCGGGTTTTTACGAGGAAATGCATAAAAGATGGACAGAGCGATATTCTGATGCTTTTATTTCAAGGAACTTTCAGTCACAAAAGAAATAGCATACGGTCAAAGTGTAGGTTCGATCTAAAGCTAGCATCTGTTGAAAAAGCATCGTGTACGCAGAAAAAAAAAGACACGGAGCAGTCAAAGGCAAAAAACTTTCTTGAAAGGGTAACCAAGCGCTCGAAGTATGTGGAGCTGTACATTGGCAACCGAACCTTCACAAAGCGTTAAGCTAGTGCTTAGCCGGTTTCGGCCTTCCAAAAATTCAAAGTCGAAGGGCGGAAGTGGTGTAGTGGCAAGTGGCGCGCTTACCACGCGCGCGGTCCGGGATCAAATCCTGGGTCGTGAGTCGCCCGGGCCAACCAAGCCTTCCATCTGTCCGAGCTGACTTGTACATCGGCTGGCCCCGCAAGTCATTGTATAGGCCACATCGCATTCAAACGCCACTACGAATGTACAAATGGAAGTAGAATGCGTGCCGCATCCCAAAAAGGGATTGATCAACGGCAAATGCTTTATCCTTTAGCCTTTAATAAAATCAAAAAAAGCCTTCCGCACTGGTGGGGACAAATGTACAACGAAATGGGTCTGTACTTCCACTGATTTGATTTCCACATTGAATTGCGCAAGATTTTGAATGTGGCCGTGCCCAATGCTCTCAAAAAAACTCACCATCGTCAGCAAGAGGAATGTCCTCAGTTGTAGTGGAGGAGAAGTCGGGCATTTGGTTGTACAAGTCGTTCGGCCGTTCGGATGGCTAGAGAAGCACGACCACCCACTTGGCTCCGTGCCAAAATCGATATGATTCTCAGCGGTCGCAGCGAAATGATGCTGCGCTGGCGAGAAGGCGTGGCAGAATTCACGTTGACTAAACTTTACCTTTTTGCTGCTTACAAATGGGGTTCATTCGCAGTAACCTTTCGAAAAAAGTGGTTTCAAAATCCTACACAAAAGTTCCAGGACATGATCACCGACGTGCAACTCGGGATATGTGCAAATATTCTCGGCATTGGGATCTTCATGTTAGTTGTGCTCTACCATTACATCACTGCTAATCAACGATCGAACTGATTGTATCGACAGTGCGAGAAGTGAGTCCAACTTCCAGTGAGGTTTTGTTTTTTCCTTGGTTAATAACATCATGATGAGTCCCAGTACAACTTTTTTCTACATTCTATTTCTGCAGTTTTCGGCGTGTATTAGTTAAAGTTCACCTTGCTTGTGAGAAAGAGGCGACTGCACATCCACCCTGAGGGAAACAGAGCCAAAATAATGTTTGAATAAACCGATCTGGTTTTGCCTCATGAGGCCGGTGTCAGACTTTGCGAATCGAGCGATTTGCTGGTAGGAAATCCAATCCAATCTCGTTAGCGAATCGGTGGGTTCGCAAAGTCTGACAGTGGCCTGTTTCGCTTCTGAACTGATATAGTGGGGCCCTTGGTTTCCGGGGCGCGGATTGAGCTAACGCTTCACTTTCACTAAGCCTTGGTGAGCCTGGGGGAGGAGCAAGGTCACCGCGATGTGTGAGCGGTTTTATTCCCCTCCTAAGATCAGTGATTACCGTGACAGACTGAATAATAGTGTCCCACTATAATTAGGATTTGCACCAAATTCCTTTGGCCGTTATAAAACTGGATTTTCTCTTTTGAAATGAATAGAACATTTCACGGTAAAATGGAGGAACCCATATTTCACCAGCTGCTATGTTTGAACTGGACTTGTTTGGTGCACAGAGTGAACAGCACAACTTTGCTGATTCTTGAGCTTCTTGGTGTTCGCTGGAAACTTTCGGTAATTTAGCGCAAGTAAGCGTAGCCTTTCCAGCTCAGTGAGCTAGACAGTGTAATGCTTTTACATGGTGACAGACAGAAACGAATTTTGGCAAGGGATTGTGGCGTGCGTAAGGGGAATCCTCGTTTTGGTGCCGTGAGAGGTAGCATTGAGTTTCAGTGATACGATAATTTTCTTGAGCTCATAGAAGCAAATACTGCTCTTCATTGTCAACTATCAGCGTTTACTTGAGAAGTAAAGTACGTCCTTATTACTATGTAACCCTTGCGTGTTTCGAATGGAATTAAGGGGAGATGCGGGTAAATGGCTTTCAGAGTTGTGTTGCCCTCAGAACAAGAAGCATTCATAAAAATTCTTACTTCAAACTTCCTATCTATGCCTCAATCGTGTCTGCATAAACTTGTAATTCTCGGTGAAATCTGAGACTCCAAAATGCGAGTGTAAAA
>MU878112.1:4990-26406 GCA_036418205.1 Ostertagia ostertagi
ATTTTACCTAATTTAAAGTCGCAAGGAGCCATTTCCTCGCATCGCTACGAAAACGAACGTGAAGGCAGTCCTCTAAAATTTCCTAATCTTGAATTTGCAGTTGGTCTCGGAAGCAGAAGCAGAGGAAATAAGAGAAAAGCAGCGCCAGTCACGAGCAATGGGTCAAGCCGCTGAAGAGGTGAAGGCTCTTTCTGCTCACTCTATCAAATTGCGAATTTCAAGGCAGCAGTGTAGAGTACAATCTCTGCTTCAAAGTATGCACTTTAGGGTTGTGGAAGTGGATTCCATAGAGGAGGAAGAGGCGGCGGCTTTCGTGGCGGGCGCGGAGGATCGCGAGGAGGATTCCGAGGCGGTTTCCACGGAGGCTCTTACGGGCACAACAACCGTGAACCACAAAGGGGTGGTCCGAGAGGATTTCGGGTACAGTGTTTCACTGATTAATTCATTCAAAGATAGGTGTTCATTGATGGTTTAAGTTTTTAGGGTCGCTTTGATGGAAAGAGGACCAGAGACTTTGATGACGATGACAATGGTTTTCATAACAAAGAGAGGCCGTGGAGGAAGAAGCGATAGGGGCCGTCCTCACAATTACAGGTCAGACTTTCCTCACGTTTCCTACGGTTGGGTTTCTGATGTTTTGTTCTATATTCGCTAAGGAGTCCAATGGTCGTCTTTGAGCAATTAACTAGTTCAAGACTTGCTCTATGTGCGTTATGATTTAAATCAGTGAGGTTACCTATTCGTTTGGTGTTCATTTGTAGCTGTATTTGTATAGGAGTCTGGACGACGAGTTCGATCCGTTTGAGCCATTCGAAGGTCCGGTACGCCTACCTCGCTCTTATCTGGGTAAGGGAGAAAACAATAAATCAGAAAATGGTAATGCTGCCGGCACCTCTGAAAAAAGCGCCAGTAACGAAGGTACCGTTTGATGACTCTCAGCCATTGCAGGGATAGTTAAGATTTTTTTTCCTCTACTTGGCATGTGTTGCATAAGCTTATGTTGTTCATACACATTTTTTCATTTGAATATTAAATGTACGGTCTATGTTCTCATTTATTGCCTCGTCGATTTTGCTTAGCCATTCCTCGTCAAGCCTATTTTTCCATTTGTTATTTTTTATCTTTTTTCGCGGTTTTCTTCATAGAGTTGCCATTCTGTGATGAATTTCTTTGAAGGTTGAATTTGTTCCTTCGCTTTGCTTAGTTTTTCGTTTAGAAAGGTTGTGTTCCATTGTTACACCAGTTTATGCTGGATCGTTAGTTTGTTAATCCTTTGACTTAGACAGTTAGGAGTACTTACATTTTATCGTTTCCTATATTGCTTGATGTTAGAACTCGCATTAATTTGATATCGCGAATTGATCCAGGTTGTTTTGTTATTGTTGTTGACATATTGTTGAAAACTTGCATTTTGCAGTATAAACTATCCCCTTATTTGCAAATTTGTATGTGTTATCTTTTGGAGAAGTTCCTATACCTCAGCAACTGTATATTACGGAGTTCTGCAAATTTCGAAGAAAGCATTCAGATTAGTTAGCAATGAGTAATGATGCGTCGGAATACTCTGATCTTGTCGAACTCACTTCGATGGAACCAGTCCGAATGGCTAATGGTATGTGAAAATTCGATATGGATAAATTTCTTCTAGTATTACAGTTATTCAATGAAATCGCAGTGTAAAAAGCAGAAATAAAGGAAGTAAAGGCAAGATTTTTCTCTAGAATCTGGAGGTGATTATGGGCCTGAATTTGATGGTTCGATAGGAGGAGTAGATGTCTCTGGAGAAATTCTTGGTAAGACTTTTATCATACGATCGGTTACTTGTTGCGCGGCGCGATATTTCGAAATTTTTCAGTCTGAACGGTGAACTTGGTTTCAAGTCGTTTTCTTATCACCGAACCGAAACTAATGCTTTCAGGTAGAAATACCGCTGAGTATGTTTCGTCTGAGCGTCCTCCCTCTCCCTTGTTTCCGTTTCAGTATGAACTATGAGCAGAATTCAAAGAAAGGCAAATGCACTGTTTCCATAGTTCTCATGAAGGTTCTCGCATACTGTAGCTCCTCTCTTTCACGTCTTAATTGGGTCATCTAGGTCGTTCCTCTTCATAGCTTTTCAACTTTTCTTCTGAAATAGATGTACGGCCCTGAAATGAACGTCGATGAAACAGAAAGTACTTCCTATTAGACGCTTGAGGGCGGTGTCATGCCCCGCTTTTTAGGGTCTGGAGGGGATGGCGACTACGACCGTGCTCTTGGACGTTTCATGCGTAACGAAATAGACTACGACGAGTTCATGAAGCTCACTGGTGGTCAAACACTAGAAGAAGAAATGGCAGCTGATGGAGGAGGTAAATTTTCCAGGTATTCACAGTGCTATTTGATGCTATTTCATTCGTATCATATGCAGGTGAGTCCATAGAAGATGAGGAGGATGAAGAATTTCCTAACTCCGATACTACGCAGGTATTGAAACTTTGATCGAATCTCTTTTACTGGTAGGATGCTGAGAAAATTTAGGAGTTTGCTGTCAAGAAAGAGTTTGTCTCAGAATATGGTGGTGACCTACCAGTGCACGTCAGGAATCTTATGCAAGAAGTATGCCTTTTTTATCTTTCTTCTCAACCTCTGGCACTGCTGCTTCTGTTTATGGTACTAAAAACCTAGGATTTTTTTTCTTGATGGAGGATTTCTAGATTGTTAACGACGAACTAGGAGGATGTCGCGCCGATGTCTTGTCGGCATCGGTTCCAACTGAGACAGATCAGCCATCAACATCGCAAGCAACACCGGTTGCAGAGCCAACACCAGAACGAGAACGAATACCTCGAAAACTGAGTAAAACTATGGACGCTCTACTTGGCCATGCGAATGTCATCTACGCGAAGGGAAACACTCAAGAGGCTCTTGCTGTTTTGCTGGAAGTTAGTTGTCATTTTGTCCAATATGATTTCTTTTCAGTCCTAGAAAGTTTGATTTTCGCATACTTCAACAATTGCAAGACAAAATGGCGTGTTCAGTCATTTTCGGGATGCGCCACGCCTTTGACTTTCATTCAGTTGTGGTGGCAAACAAATGACATTTAACATATTTACGCATTTCTGGGGCGTGGTGATGTGCGAGTCAATGTTTCTATCTTCACAGACAAGTCTGCCCAGCTTAGCAGAGGCGGAAGTTTTGGCACGATTGCTATAAATAATGTCAATTTGTAGGTAATTCGCCAAGAACCTCGCAATGCAGCATCGTATCGTCAAGTTTCGGACATATACCAAGAATTAGGAGATCCACAAAAGAGTTTACAGTGGGTTATTGATTTCTTGTTCCAAGCCCAACTTTGAAATGGTTCAGTTTTTCAACTTTGGCAGAAGATTTGTGACTAACTCAAACATTATTTATACAATACAATACTTATATCATTTACAGGTATGGTCTTCTTGCAGCGCATCTCGATTCTCGAACACCGGCTGAAGATTGGGCTCACTGGGGAGATGAGTCCAAAAAACTCGAACTCATCGAAGAAGCAGCTGCGTGCTACGGGAGAGGTGCGTCTTTTTTAAACGAATTTTCGGCACTATTTACCCTTTACTGCCCCACTCCTCAAGAACTGAGCCGGATTTTGATCGAAATTCGTCCATGACTGTGGATTTGGCTAGAAACTTGCCTTCAGGGGTAATTTGACCCGTAGATCACGAATATAATACCGGTTTAGAGCGAAAACGCTTGGCGCCCGCGCCACAGGCGCCGGCGCTATCACAACAGTTTTGCGCGGGCGCTCGTAGCGCAGGCTACAGGTTCACTCGTAACAAACTGATGTGATAATCATATTCTACGGGTCAAAATACCTCTGAGGACAACTTTCCAGCGAATTTGGGGATCCGAGATGTTCTGGCGCCTTTTGGCGCCGGCGCTTCTGACGCGAGCGCCAGGCGTTCTAGCGGTAAACAAATGTGATATTCGTGTTCTACGGGTCGAATTACCCCCGAAGACAAGTTTCTGGCCAAATTCACAGTCAATGACCAATTTCGATAAAAATCCGGCTCAGTTCTCGAGGAGTGGGGCAGTAAAGGGTAAATAGTGCCGAGATTTTCTTATTGCATGGGTGACGAGATCTTTCGGGGGTAGATGAAGATCACGATCAGTAATTAATGTCTGTTTGGCAGCAGTCGGACTGAATCCTTCAAACTGGAAATACTATGAAAATCGTATTGAAATGCTTGATCTGTTGGGTATGTTTTTCTTCTGATGAAGTAATTGCGAAAATAGATTGGCTGTTCTTTAGGGCTTCGACCGCTAGCGATGCGCACCCGCCTGCAAGCCGCACAAATGATCGATCCTTCACAGGCTGGTGTTGACTTCGAGTGGTTCCACGAGTTGATCAAACGGTTAGTGTTGGAGTTACAAACTGTGGTACTGAAATGTGAATCAAGGTCGTGGGAGATACGCGCGATTAGTCTATTCGCAACTTTCTTTGGCCCACATCAGAATATTTCGCTGTGTTTTCGGGTTCGTGCTAAGGAGACCACGTGGCGGTGCGCCTTTGCTTGCCTAGCACTCTCTCGGGCGAAATAGTGTAGACTCAAAAAATCCAGCTTTTCACGCATATCACGTGACAGCCTTCAGCCCACCCCCTAGACTTCCTACACTCCCCTGGCCACAGATTTCTCGATGTACGCAAATGCCAGGCGATCATAGTGCCGCGTTGCCGCATGATCCGCCCAACCCACTTAGCTCATTCAGTCCTTCTTCGTTTAACACAGTGAACCTTCTTTGTAAAGACCAAACTCTTTCAAGTAGAGCAAAATTTAGCTGCAACTCTTTGATTCTATATTCTTCTTGGGCTTGATTTCCCTCCACGACTTTTCGTATCGAACGTTGGTCTCAGGAGCCTCAGAACCTTTTTTGCATGGGCCCCAAGAAACAGTTTGACACCTATAAAATACTTTTATTCATTTTTCAATTACTTGTGTTGTTGTTCAGGTGTCAAGGACGGAGCAGGTGGACGTTAAGGATGGAATGAATCGAGGCGATTCTGGGCGGCCGAAGCTTTCGTTCTTTCGCGAGTAAAGAGTTTGGCAGGATCAGCGGATAAACCAACACGGAACTCTGGAAAGCGTGGTGTGAAATTTCTGTGTTTTTCTGGGTGCCTTTGGATCCTTTTTCGATTCTCTATAACTTCTGTTTTCAACTTGTTTCTTCACGAGTCTTTCCTTGCTCTTAAAGAATAATACAATTCCAGGAATGTGGATGGCTAAGACAGGTTCGGTCGAATGCAGCGAAATCCATTTTCGGCGTTATGCGGATGGAATTTTGCGCCACGGAGAAAACCAGACGTGCGAACCCCCGTTGACGCCGTTCAATTTTTACAGTGGGTTGTACGCCCGTCCTCACCTCATGGTGATTACAGATCACTTTGTCACATGGGTAGGCCTACTCCGTTGAGCCATTCCCTCCTGACAATGACGTAGACTTTCACGTTGAGCCCTCATTCTCTACGACCACTCTTTGCAGGCTGATCGTGTGTTTCATCGGCTTAGGCAAAAGAGAATTGGCCAAGGTGATTTTTGTTTTTTCAAACGGTTGTCAGATCGCTTATATTTGCCTGATATGATTTATGTTATTAATTTTTTTTTGATGACTCGTATTTCGGCGGCTGTTTTTTTTTGGGGTGGAGGGGGTGGAGGGGGTTAAGGCCTTGTTTAATACTGTTTGAAAAGTGCCGATTGCCTTTGGTCAGGAAACAAACGCGCTAGGTCAGCATTTCACTCTACAACTCTGCTCTTTTGATGGCGGGTCATGCTACTGTAACGATGACGTGAGGCTGCACACAGAAAGCAAGCCTGCATCCAAACTGAGAAAAAACAATATTTGTCAATTTCCAGCCCCTCAAAGCAATACTGCTTAGCCGAGATCTGTTAGCTCATGAGGATGAGCCACATGTGCTGGAAATCGCTCGAGCATACTACAATTGTGATGCCTTCAAGACGACAAAGGTTCGAGAGTTTTCTTCCTTTTCAAGTTTCAAACTTTAATTTTTTATCGCAGCTGTGACAAAGCAGCTTAGTGGAAAGCGCGCATAAATTTTGCTGTATTGTTGCCTGTCAGATTGCTGTCATTAAGACATAAAGTAGAGAATGCCGAGAAGGAACCGCCGTAGTGCAAGAAAAATCTTCCGAGTGAAGCACTGAAATGACGCACTCCTTTTTGTTGAATGTTGACTGCAATGGCCGCGACACGCCGGGCGAGAGAAGCGGCGACGAGTAGAGCACAAGAAGGACAAGCACGCAAGACGGGGAGTAGAACTTTTTGCAGCGTAGACTGTTGCATTGCAAGTGGCAGCCGGTTACCTAATTGCCGAATCTTTGCCTCTCTAGTCGCAGACTTTGAAGCCATAGAAATTCTCCATTTGCTGCTTTTGTGAACAGGTTTTTTTGGGGTACAACTTGATTATTTGACTTCTGTGCGTTTTACGACGTGTAGACCCTTTTTTAGCGTTCAGCGGAGTTTCTGAGCATTATCGAAACTATTTTCAGCTGTTCTTGGAGACTTTGCAAGAATGGAATAACTACTGCGACAACCCGGAAATGTGGTTCATTTATGGAAACACTGCTGCGGTGCGGATTTATCATTGTCCCTTTTTTCACCTACGTTTTATTTTTTTTTGCAAATCTTTTCTGCTAAAGCACTTAATTCTTTACCTTCGTACAGGCGCTCAAAGACGTCACAACGGCTATGGAATCCTTTGAAAAAGTTTTACAACTGAATCCTGGACATGTGGACGCTCGTATCAATCTATCAGGATTGCAGCAGAAGATGGGTCAGTCGGATAGAGCGCTTGAGACGCTTCAGGACTACGATTTGGACACCTGCACACATTTACCGGTTGGAAAATTTGTTATCTTTGTCAAGAAATGCAAGAAATTGTGAGGAGATTCTCCGATGTGCTTTATTATTTTCCAATGTGGGTTTCATTTAGGACGAGCGATTACTTATTAGACAAGCGGACGTCCTGTTCGATTCTCAAAAAACCGAACAATTTATTCGATGTTGTCGGATGCTTCTTACGCCACATTTTTACGAAGTCCATAGAAATCAGGACAGTATAGGAAAAAGGCGAAGCTCTAAGACAGGTCAGTTTTTGTCCTTCACTATCTACCTGCTATCTATACCTAGGTTGAGCATCTCGATCTTGTGAGCAGAGCTTCCTTGTAAGAATTTCCTGAAAAATTAAAGCTTTCCTCACGATTGAACTGTGTGAAATTTTGTAGAGACGGAAATGAATGCGCAGGTGTGAAGTGGACGTGTAGTGCAGGAAAAATATTAAAAAGATAGAATTCAAGGTTTTCTTCTTTTTGCAGTTCGGCGGGCTATGGTAATGAGACAATGTGCATGAAGGAGAAGGGATAGGTGAAAGAGCACAACAGACGGGATGGCGCGAACACTCGTACATCCCGAATGAGGAAAGTAGAAGAGGTCGTAATGTTTTGGAGGGCCCTAGCGTCCTTTTTTTTTCTCCCTGAGAAGACGGTGCCAGACTTTCCAAATCCAGCAATTCGCTACTAGGATCGCTGGATTCGCAAAGACTGACACCGGCTAGAAAAGACACCTCCGACAAGAGGTATTATGGACAACTACAATCCACTCATCGAATGATTGAACCATCTGAACCCATCTTGAGCTGCGGCTTTAGTCAAAAAGCAAAAGTATTACTATACTTTGGATCTATTGTGGGCTCAGTCACTGAACTACTCTCTTGGAACTACCAGACCAACTTTCTGCCGCTACTTCAACGTTGTTTATACCTTAATTTCTTTCTACCGAACAAATTCGGGTGTTACACCTGTGGAGGTTTACAGCCTGACCCAAGCTCCTCCACAACCGAATTCCGTACAATTACTTCATGTTTACGCTTAAGGTTTCTTCTTGAGTAATACTTTGCGGGTTGCTGCAATTAACGCGATCACTAATACGAATTGGGAGAAGTTCGTCCGTCGACTAGGTTCTGCGGCAGCAAACGAGCGGCGAAGTGTGGATGAACTTGATCCAGCTCTGGTAAGCAATTTTTTCATATGAGCAACAGCTGCCACATTTAGAGTCGGTGGAAAGAGGCCAGCACAAAATTTTCTTCGAAAGCTTGCTCGTGGATGATTTCTATAGGTCCCTGTTTCAGCTGCACGACTACTGTTTGAAACTGATCGAATGTCTCTTGGCTAAGAATCGCTACCAGGTGAGCCCATTGAATTCGTTAAATATTCGATTTCATATAATTCTGTTTGTTCAGGATATGTTAATCGTTTGTTGCTACGCTTTTTTACAACCCCGGATCACTCGGTCGGAGAAGTCAGTTTGATTTTTTATGTGCCGCGATCTTTGCTGTTTCATAGAATGAAACACACGATCTCTCTGAAATTTGATTTCAGCTGGAATACATGTTCTGATGTGATTTAGGTCCTCAACCTTCCAGAATCTGCTGTACTTCTGCGCGATAAAAGCTCATTGCTGGCCGGTTGCCTTCGAGTACGTACGATGGTACCACACACTGACCAACGTTCGTTATTTTGCAGCACTATTGTCTGTTTTTTAATTGATCTTACGATAGTCGAATTAGCCCTGTTGTTCTCCAGACAGCACATCAACTGACGCTCCCGAACTCTCGAGAAGTGCTGTACAAACGAATATTCAATGCTATGAACTACGTCTTTGTACACTCGCAGAATGTCTCCTATCATCGTTATGTGATGCGGTCTCTCTCAAAGGTACTTTTGATGGAAACTCCGTAAAAAACCGAGGATTTACTAGGAAACTCGAAAATTTTGTTCTTGGCGTGTGAGGCGTTTATCGCTGTATTGGAGTTCATGCTTATAATTCTACTTACTCAATTTTGAGCATAAAGCTAGGCTTGTTCTTGAAACGTGCGGTTATTGTTGAAAATGATTAGATTTAAATAAATACTTAATAGCTACTCGTGTTTTCCAGTCTCCCGGGAACCATGCACTTCAAGCCATTTCCGGGAACAACTCCTTAATTACAGGGTCATATCGTCACGCTCTGGGGTATGAAATTAGCCTTCCTTTCATTCTTCAATGAATTGCATATTGATAAAGGAATACTTCAGGTGAGTATTTGCGTGTTTGGAATGACAACAAGAAGAATCCGATGATTTGCCTACTTTCGCCTTGACCTTTACCCATATGGCATGTAAAAAAAAAAAGCATAGATAGCAGCAACATGTCGCCGTGAGGTGAGTCGGTTGAACTTGTAGATCAAGACTGTACATTCACTCAAGTTACATTTGTATTTGATCCACTGAATTAACGCTGATGATGCACTATCCCCTTCACGTTTTCGTTTGGTTCTTTTTTCTTCGTTACTTGCTGAATATCGCCTTTCAATGCTTCTTATTTCAGCATATATATGCTAACTTAGTCGTGAAACTTAGCACAGTAATGGCAAACCGACAGACTTTCATGTAAGCATCATTTGATGTTGATTCGTCTCCTCCGGCACCACGCATTCTCTTATGCGTTCGTTTGTAACTGGGCTAGCATCACATTTAGCAGATAAATCGCACAGTACCAGCTTCTGCCAGATATCTGGTACCAATTAATTGTCCCTTCCCCAAAGGAAAGAAATCAGAAGTTTTCCCGGGGCAAGATTTGCTCCTGCGTTTATTCCTAAACTCGTACTGTGAGCCACATTTTTCACTGTCCGCCTTAGCTGGAATCTATGGCTTGGAAATTCAGGAAACTTTTGGGAGAAAACGATCTTTTTCCCAAGTATTGCGGTTCTTGTAGATTATGATGAAGTTTCGCATGACTGTTTAGAAGAACCCGTCTTAACTGTAGGTTAGAAGGAAATACATGGAAGGTTATCAGAATTGCTGGACAGAAATTTGAATTTAGGGTATTGCATTCATGAAGAGTTATGAGAGAAAACCGAGCATGCCGTCAGGAGTGTTACTACAATATTGGACGATGTTTCATCAGTTGTCTTTAACTCCGTTATCCATTCACTTCTACAATAAGGTGAGCTTGTTCTGTTCAAGGTTGGGTGGGTTTAGAAAACAAGATGGCGTGCAGAGTCGTCGAGAGAAGGCTTGATAGCTATTGTAAGGTCATCAATATGCAAGCAATAGAAATTTGAGAAAGTCTTCCTGGGAGACATGGTTTAACCTATTGTTCTTTGAGTTCCTTCAAGTTTGAGTGGAATTGTTCAGACTGTTGGAACTACTAGTCCCAATTGTTCATGTCTTTCTTTTCCTTTTTTCCATTCTTCCCCTCTGGTAGGCACAGAGAAGGCTCTGTGGTCTTGTGTAGGCTTCTATGGGGCGATTGTTACTCTACAAGCCCGCCCTGTAGTAAAAATCCGTATAGAACGCTAACACCATTGTGTTGCTCGAGGGAAACATGCAATTGTGGAAACCACAAACTGGGACCAGAACAAGGATTGATGCATTTTGTCGTGGTATTATAGTCAGCACTACGGCTTAGAATCTTACCGGATTGCTGGGAACCGGATTGCATGTAGTTAAGAGTAATAGAGTCACTTTGTATTAGGTAAGCAACAATGGCATAACGTGAAGGAACGATCCGGGTCAATCACTTTTTTTGGGCGTGTGCCACGCATTCTATTCCCATAATAAATCCCCGGCCGGTTTGGATGCGATTCGACCAGCGCAGTAGTTTGCGGTAATCAGCCGATGTATGAATGCGTGTTTTCTCTAACTAGACAAGTTTGGGTCAGTTACTCGACCTCGGGGGACGAAGAGCTTGGTTAGTTTGGCGGACCGATTTGCATCCACGAATTCGTGCAGCGTTTGGTTAGCAGCACCCAACTTGCCAACTAACCGCTTCGCTTGACAATAAGCCGTTCTAAAATAACTTACAGCTCTATCGCGACGTCGTTGAGAGTCTGGTCGCAGCTGATAGAATATTTCGATTTATTTTCTTTTCAAGGTCCTCTCCGAGCCACCTCCTCGAGTTTTTTATACAGACGATGAAGGGAATGAAGTTGAAAGACCGAGTGATATGTTGACGGACAACAACGACCCGCGCACGGGATACGCTGTTTACTAACCAACATTCATTCTGGTGGAACTCTGTCGATACCGCTAATGCTGTATTGCTATTAACACGTTGACGACCGTGTGGTATGATGTCATACCACACTCTTTCGGCCACGTGGGACCGTGTGACATGATGTCATGTCACAGTCTTTTTTAAGCTGGTTTTCAAACATTTTAGGTAACTTATTTACGTGATGTATGCGCCATACTTAGGCATTGTTACAAAAGGCGTGGTTCCTGGAAAGAAGCTTCGGTTGATGGGCTATCGAGTTTTTCTAAAAAAAATTGAATAATGAAATACACTATGGAAATCGTTAAATGGCCAAATCGCGTAATGGAGGAATACCCAAGTAAGATGCAAATAACATTTCCTTCGAGTTAAAGGAGTTGCTTGGGGACGTTTGACCGGTTGCAAGTCACAATCGCCGGTTGAAAAAATAATTGGCGCGTAGGTCCACTACGAGACAGAGAAAAAATGCGCGCGTCGTCAACGGTTTAGAGACATTGCTAAGACGAATGCTTAATATTTCGCGTAGACCGAGGACAAAGGCGTAAAGAATAGACCTGCATGAATATCAAGCGCTACGTCTTGTCTGTTCTTTCATACAATTCGATATACCTGAATTTTATTTATTTATTTATTTATTTATTTAATTTATTTATTTGTGCCTTACGCTCAAAGGTGTGCCACAACCCGTGAGAAAAGTCGACAACGATAAAGACCTAAACAAGTTCAGAAGAGAAAAGGAAAAGGATACAGCGAAAAACAATATGGAAGGAAAAAGAACCAAAAAGCGATAAAATAACCTTACTGAACAAAGAACAAATCTCAGAATTAAAGAAGAGACCATGCCAAGCAGTCGCAGAAGTTTTCTGAAGATTGGTCAGGTGGTGGAAAAGGAGCTGGGCAGGAGATACGGAGCACACATAGGCCTAGACCGTTGCTCCGGCACAGTGACACCCCGAAGATGAGCATTACCTTGAAGCAGCTATGATTCCGACGCTTAGAGCCGGAGAGATGGTTTTGATGTTAGCAGGTAATTGAAGCAACATTAGAGGATCCACTCTGAGGTGAGCTGCGTGTTCTTTTGTGGCTTTAAAGGCGGAGGACCATAATTAAAAAAATCATGACTGCCTAGGAGAAAGCTCAGAGATTTCAAAGCGAGAGAGAAGTGTGATTGGGGGTTTTCGAAGTGAAGGTAGGTCAATTTGCTTAGTGCTTAGGGACGGGACGCGCATGAGCGGCGGAGATAGCTACGAAACTGCTATCATAATTCTGTTCCGAGAAGTTTCAGAGGCAGAGAAAAAGTCTGTAGAGGTTCGATGGTTTTGGAGGGACGTTGACTGCTAGTGTTGGGTGGAGCATACGTCTAGTGAGCGGAGTTTGTCACAAGCCTTGCAAGTCATTTCAGACAGTCTAATAACCACGAGAAAAGTGGGTAGAGACTGGTGAAGGAAGGAAGGTTATATGCCAGTGATGGGTAAAACGTGCTCAGAAGTGGGAGAGACTCTCCACCAATCTATGAATCATTTCCGAGCCTGTCTAGAAACCGTGAAAAAGTAGATGGAGGCTGAAGAGGTCGCTCACTTCGAACGGAGTTTTCAAGGCAGGGCCGTAATGGAAATGTGGAAGCTGACTGCCTCTTTCTTCATTGTCAGGTCCCCATATGACGCGTGCGCGTGCGCTGGTACGCACACAATTACAGAATAATCCTTAGAAAACCTCATTAGTTGACCCTGCTTCTTTTCTTTATAATTTTACCACGGCGTAGTAGTTGAATCGAATTTGAGCTGTTTATGTTGTACAAGGTTGAATCTTCGATCCATCATAGCCCAAAAACTACTGGATGGATCGATTCAGTTTTAAGCAGCAGTGACCCGTCCGGAATTTTTCAAAACCCTTTTGCTACAGGTCTTCAAAAGCGTGGATGCAAATTTCATGTTTCAGGTACGATGTGCGGCGATTTGCTGCACACAATCTTGCCCTCATTTACCGCGCTAGCGGTAACGATTACTTAGCCCGAAGGATTTATGAAAAATATCTAGTTGTATGAATCAATGGTACCAATAACTTGTTGTATTATAATGCTTACGATGTAAATTGATCTCTAACGTACATGTTCTTCTTAATTTATTCCCAGTGCTACTCTACCTTTAAGTTTCCATTTGCAACCAAATCCATAATCAACCAAATACCTTCTTTTGACAAAGGCTTGCATACTACTCTCAATTTTGTGCATGTTCATCATGAATTTGAGCCTTCTCTCTTGACTCAAGTTCCAGTTGGTCAAGTGTTGTTCCTTTTTCGCTGGGTCTCTAAAAAACTAAGAACCTCAGCAAAAATACCGCGATCTGCCGCAGGCCGTCTGAACCCGAAGTTTCCTATTAGATTGGCGATCTGCAGCGTAGAGAATTTCGATCCCCTGGGCAGCAATTAGCTATCATTGCTGAAAATGGCCAATGTCATTTTCAACTTTGAAATAATTAGTTGAAACTGCCTCAAACTGACCGTCATTTTTTTGCCTGCAACCAGGTGGGGTACTTACTGCGGCCGCTCATATGCCGTGTCCAATCTATGGCCCCCATCTTTTTGATATGAATGGTAGCGCTCTTGCGCGTAGTTAAAGGCGATTTTGTTGCTTCTGGAAGACTCGAAATGGAGTGGCACTTTTGTTTCCATGCTGTTTTTTTGTGGCTTTCGAAAAGGTCGTTGTTATACTCTATGTCGTCACCTTGTTACTCATGTGCATTTCAGACGCTATCGTAAGACTTGGGGGCATCCTCTAGGACTCAGCCTGGGAGGGAGGAGGAAGTTTTGAGGAAGTGAAGATTGCTAACCCACCTTGGAGTGTCTCTTCCTTGCCTGAGGCTTGGTTCTGTTCTTACAAGAAAAGAGATCTTTCACGTGGTTTTCAATGCACTGCCACTGCAATGCCCCCGCATCTTGCGATAGCTCGTTTGTTCAATTAAATATATGCAGTGATTGGATACGAATAAAAAAGATTTTAAGTGTCTTCTGGGTTTGCTTGTAGAAGAATTGTTTCGTCTTGTATTACTTCTGTTTGCCCGAATGTTGCATAGGTGCTTCATTTTGTGAGCATGTAAACGAATTTTCATGTAGAAATGTTCGTTTTGGCATTGCTTGAGGATACGAATAGCAATCAAACCGCATGAACTAGGAAAAGAACTCGGAGCTGTAAGTCAGGATTTAGTCATGTTCTACTTAGAGGCTCCACGAGCTCGCTATACTTAACGCAGGTCTTTTTCTTTAAGGTTCTAAGGCGTCGTATCAATCAACGTCTTTCGAATAAGGTCGTGCCAGATCTGGGATTGTGTATATGTGTGTACGATCTTCTCGAAGTTGGAGTGACCTATATCCTACCCCGGAGAAGGAAGCGGACACACGGAGAGTTAAAGGCACGTTTGAATTTTGTTTTGGCTTTTATTATTAAACTTTCCGGTATATGGTTAGAATATCGAGTTTTCGAGGTCTGCTTAGGGATTGAAGCGTATTTAAAATGGGGTCTTAGGATTCTCGAGCGTTGTTTGACGGTTGCGCACGTTGTTACATTGGGCGCTGCATCGGAGTTGAATATTTCACGGTGACTTGTAGGGTCAGCCAATGTGAAAGTCAGTGCTCCTATGCTTTCAGACGAGTCGATGCCAACCTACTGACCACGGAACGATGGTGGGCTTGTTTGGCTTTGCTCTGCTCAATTCTGGGCTTGACTCCCGTATTATCCTGGTTGTCATTTGTCTCTACGTGACCCAAGTGAAACTAGTGAATAGTGTAGGAATGATGCTGTTATGAAGCACCATTTATGACACTTTTGAAGCTGAAAATGTACTACTGAAGAACTTAAAAGGAATCAAGGAATTTTCTAATCTGTGTTTTTAGTTGATATTCAATGAAAAGATCTTATTGTTAGAGGCTCACTTGTACTGAAAAACGAAAAGCTGCTCCAGTTCGTGATTTTTTGAGTTTTTTTTTACAGTGTCTTTAGGGTTTTTGTTTGAATAGAATGGATAGATATCAAAATATAGATATTAAAATAAGACAACACTGTAAATCCAAGACAAGGAGGTTAGCTATTTCTTCGCAAGAAGAATTCTTTTATATGCTTTAATTTAAAAATTTACCATTCAGCCGTTGATTGCGCAATAGTTACATGAATAGTATGAATTTTAGTTTCGATTGGTGGTGTTTCGTCCTCATGTTGATGAGGTAATCCAAGCGCGAGTGGTGGCATCGACCAGCGTAGGCCTCACACTTTCAGTGGAGTTTTTTGAAGACATCACAATCCCGGCGGAACGCCTTCCAGAGCCGCATATTTTCGAACAGAGTGAACAGGTAAGAGTTTCAATTACTAAGTAAATATTATACTGTTTTGGAATAGAGGAATCTCCTGACAATCCTTTTTATTGATTTCGTTTTTTTTAATATTCCGTTTGGTAGTTTCTCAGTGGTCTCTTCTTCCGTGATTTATGTTATTATACTGTTTTATAATTTTTTTGTTTTATTAAAATCTAATTATGCATAATATAAAGGAATACAGAGTCTTACCAAGTTTTTGTACAAAATGCAAAAGGATGCCTCATGCTGGAATCGAACCAGCGACCTTCTGTTTACTAGACAGACGCTCTGCCCCTGAGCCAATGAGGCGGTGCACTTTCCTCGCCGCGGTCTCTCATGAAACACCTGCACGGAATCATTCCAATGTGTACATAGTCTTATCGTATACAATCATCGAACATTTTCTTACATAAATTATAACTAATAGTTCAATGAGGGAAACACGTTATCCTTTTTCCTGTTGTTATTATAAGGTTATAAAGTTCAGATCTGGTATTGGGAATATCCATCAGAAGACGGAGAGCCTCCTGCTAAACTATATTTGGATCCTGGTAAGATTGTGCGATTTCGGGTGGTGGAGAATATTTTCAGGTAAGCGCTGCGGTATTATCTTATTTGTTCATTTATTTTGAATATTTAATTAATTATTTATAGTAAATCGCCAGCTAACGTATGCTAGAATAACTTGTTTTATTAACAGTCACAGTAGAAAGTAGAAGTTTTGATGCTGCTATTGTTGACAGTCGCAAGAGCAATTTAGTTAATTTTGTAAAATCCAGCTTTTTCATGGTTTGATGAATTTTACGAAGTTCTAAATTTTTTTTCTATAGAATTAGTTGCGGCTATGGGACGCTTTTTAGGGCGACAACATCTATAATGTTGAGTACTTTTTGCAATACATATTTGCAGTATTACCGCTATTCAATTGCCTTACTGTTGAAATTTTTTCCATTTGTTCGAATTCGTTTCATGTACTACTGGATATTTTGATTGAGCGATGATTTATTTGCTTATATGTTCACAAACTCTGGCTTGGTTTTTAGAGCAAAGGAAAATAGGAAAGGGTTTTGGAAGAAATTTTGCGTCCGTCTCATTTAAGTCTGTAGGTGAAATATTTTTTATTGCGAAGGTCACAGAGGTTCCAATTTTAGAGACGTTAAACCAAATTTAACGCAAGAAGAGGCGCAAAAAGAGAAATCATATGAAATCATTGGCACAATGGCTGAGACAGGGCTTGGATGCGTTGCTTGGTGGTCAACGGCAGGTGAAGATGGTGCCGAAGAAGGAGACGATATGGATGAGGAGTAAGCGCGAGATTGTTTGAAGTTTACGAGCCATTTAAAACTTTTTGGTTGATTTACTTGTTTGGATTTCCATCCATGTATCTGTGATATGAACTTTTTTGTTCGATTTTGATCTTCTGGCGTTTTGTTCAGTCATTGTTTATCAGTTTTCGTTTTTCATTGTTATCATTACATTTGTTGTGCTTGTTATGCCAATGTTTAGTTTCTGGTATTTACTTTTTAAATTTTCATACATGATTTGATTTTTTGCAAATTATTAATTTTTTTGGAAGGCTTATACTTTTGAAATTACAGTACGTTACAGGTATGACAGGTAACAGTTTTCTGAAATAGTATGCGATGTGGTTATGATTTGATAGAATGAAAATTGTTTCAAAGTTTCGATCGTGAATTAATTGGTCAACATCAAAATTATGAATACTATGGCACTAACGATAAGTCAAACATATGTGAAAACAATTGCAGAGAACACTGAAAGCTACGTGTGATATAGCTATTTCAGGCTTCGATTTATTTATTTTTTGATTTTTCCAAAGATTCGAGGTGCCATGCAATAGGTTGCACTCTTCAAATTGTGCGACGTTTTATCAGGACGACCAGTGAGACATCAGACTTATGGGTTGAACTGTAACGCCGGGTTCCATTGGTTCATCGATCGTAAATAGCGCTTTTTCACTGGTTTTGAGTTTTTTTGGCTAATTCCAATGCTCTTCTGATGGAAGATAGTCGCGGTATTAGTAACTGGAGATATAAAAATTGCACATTTTTGAACCAATTTATTTTCAGCCCTTATTGTTAGCCCTTAGTAGACTACTTTGTAGTGGAAGTTTTAAGGGTAATAAACTTGGTAAACTCCGCAAAAGTTTGGTGAAAGTTAGGACCCCGAGATTCTTCTTGCAACTGCGTGGTCCCTTATAGGCCAAGTTTGGGGCTCAGCTATTTGGCCTTTCTGTTTTCCTCTCTATATATGATTGCTTTCATTATATATCAATATTTATGCACTCTGCTGTTTTTTTTTTCGAACTTGCACTGGTTTCCTGAATTTGAAAGAGACATAAACGATTAAATCAGTTGTTGCAGTCCCTTCCGTTTCCACCTTACTGCCTTACGGTCCCGCTACTTAATGGGGCCGCCTGAACGCGTGTAAAGAGAGACCAGGTCCACAGAGCATGCAGCCATGAACCACAGGCAACCACGCACGCCCACATTCAAGATCTCTTGCTCCCTGCTCAGCTCTTCCTTGTCCACCTGCGTTTGTCTGATCTCGCTACCTAATTAGTTTCAGATTGTATCTTTAGGACCATCACTGCCACAAAAAGAAGGCTTTTGAGACGTGTATAATCTTCATCGTCCAGCGGGAATATCTCACTTTTCCAATTCTCACTTACTTTTTCAAATATATGTTGAACACACCGTTTGCGCCCGTTTCTCATATCGAAATCTTGGAGGATGGTCATCTAAGGCAGCGTTCAGAGTCAGCGATCGGACAGGCGACTAAGCGATAAGGTGATGATCCAAAAAGGAAGTATATGTATCGATTAAGGCGATTAGGCGAGTAAACAAGTAGGCGATAAGAGATGGATACGTACTGACTTGTTGCCGCCCATTAGGCTATCGCGATTGCCTAATCGATACTATCTCTTTCTTTATAGACTAATCGCCTAATCGCATGATCGCTGTACGATCGCCAACTCTGGACGCTGCCTTGGGCTTTTCTGCACTTCATTTCGGGAATTCGTGTGTCCACAAATAACTCATTAGGCATATAAATTTATTCACGTTTTGTTACCTTTGTAGTAGCGTGTGTTCTCGACCTGGTCAATTGTTTCTTCTTTCGCTGTTGTGTCGATTTCCTGTTCGTCGCTTGTAATCCGACCAATCTCCCTCTCCGTCGAGTTGATTTCCCTCGAAATTTCTTCGGCACATTCCTGTTCCTCACGTAAGGGATGGGCTCGTATTGCACTACTGAGGGCTTCTGGATGAGTCCTTTTAGCAGTGGGGGCTTTCCTATTTACGATCTTCACTTGTCTCGGTTCTGATGTTTTCTGGCTAGCGACGTTCTGCTCGCGCGACCACGTTCTTTGTGGCTCTTGTTTCTCTTCCGGGGCAGGGTCATCTCCGTATGGATCCACCACAGGTTGGTTGGTCTCCTCTTTGTGAGTGATGCTTAGCTTGACAAAGGGTCGAGGTGTGGAGGGACTGGAGGATGGTTTGGGCGCTTCTGTTGTTGTAGAAGCTGTCCATTGTGGTAGTCTGACGTGTAGGGATGGGGTATCCTTCAGTAGGGCTGTGGGAAATTGGGTTCGGAGTTGTGGATTCTGCTCGTTCTTCCTTGGGGCTTTTCCCCGTAGGGTACTCGGTAGGAGTTGTGGTTGCAGCTTTAGTTGTAGTAGTCTGAGTAGCGGTGGCCAAAGAATTGCAAGCTGGTTCAGCTCTGGTTGTAGCCGTTGATGTTCTGGGAGCGGAGGAGGTTGTATGAGTGGGTGGAGGCTTTGGGGTTGTGCTTGGAGGAACGTAGGTTGTCGTAGTCTTCAAAGAAGTAGTTGCGGATGTGCTGCCTGCCGTTGCCCTGGTTGTAGACGTTGTGGTCCTAGAAGCAGGCGGTGGGGTTGTAGATGTGGTAGTGGTCGTCAGAAGTGGAGTGGTTGTGGTCGGCGATTCAGTTGTCGGACGTGAAGAAGAGGTAGTCAACGAGATTGTCGCCGTTACGGTAGGGACAAGGTAAGGCGTAGGGGTCGCTGGTGGGTAAGTCGCCACTTCAAGCGGTATTCCAGGATTAGGAAATACGTATGCTCCAACTGGAGGAATGATTGGATTCTCCTTCTCTTTCGCCAAGTTCTGGCCTATTGCGTTTGTGGGAGGGTTAGGTAGTGCGTACGTTCCGTCTGGAGGCTTGGATAAATCCTCTTCAGCCGCCTTGGAGCTCGTGGGTGCTGGTGGTTCTGGAGAAACAGGTAATGGGTATCCTTCGGAGGGGAATGTGAGCGTTTCCTTCTTCAGTGGTTCGGTAACCTTCACGTCGCTGATCAAGAGGTCATCATCTGGTGAAGCTTTCTTGCTGACGACTGGTGGCAAGGGCTTATTCTTCGATGTAAGTGCCTTGTAGTGGTCAATGATGTACTGGTCGCAGAGCAAATGTGTCATCCGGATGTTGCTCTCTGGAAGCGTCCAACTTCCATTTTTGCAGTGTATCTGAAAACAGTTCCGCTTACTCAAAAAAGCTTCGAACTTAAACTCAAATTTGCTCCGAGGGATCAAAATCTTGAAAGTGGAACAAGCAGAATGTAGTAAGTTGGCCGAAAAACTTTGTCATTCCAACTCCTATCGTAAATATTTTCAAATTGAAGCGACAAGGGAGTGAAAGGAGTGCGCCATCCCTGTCTACTACTTACACCAACCCCCGCCCAGATCGTTTTGTCTTCATAGAAGGATGAGAAGAAGTTTGAAAGAATAAGGATAAGGATAAAGCATTTGCCGTTGATCAATCCCTTTTTGGGATGCGGCACGCATTCTACTTCCATTTGTACATTCGTAGTGGCGTTTGAATGCGATGTGGCCTATACAATGACTTGCGGGGCCAGCCGATGTACAAGTCAGTGTTTTTATCCTCCCAGACAAGTCTGGTACCAATTAACCGACCCCGGAGGGATGGAAGGCTTGGTTGGCCCGGGCGACTCACGACCCAGGATTTGATCCCCGGACCGCTCGCGTGGTGAAGCGTGCCACTTGTCACTACACCACTTCCGCCCTTAAAGTTTGAAAAAGTAGTCGAATATCCTCTGGACTGATTATCCGTCTCAGCCTTCTCGTTTAGAAGCGCTGGAGTACGATTAGGCAGTAATTGGGCAGGACTATAGGGCCTGAGAGGACCCCAGCCGGCCACACTTTTCTGGCTCAACCTGGTTCGTCCAGCCGTATGGTGTGAGGTTCTAGTAGAGGTTGGAGGTCACTTCCAGTTTAGCCATATGACTGTCACCAAGGTGAGCCGATGATTTCTCAGGCCTATTCCTACAGTCCTGATCCTGTCCTCCCTTATTGCTGCCTCTTCAGCAGCCTCTAGCACTTCCTGAACAGCGAACCAAGTTAGAGATGAAGAATCCCCTCTCGAAAAGACATTAGGCTGCTATATTAGGTCTCTGCCCCAGTACTCTTAGAAATATGGAGTCAGGGTGCCCTGTTGGGTAGATGGTGGTCAAGGATCGTGCACCCGTCCGACTCCCGGGTCTGCTCGTGGCGCGGCGAACAGCAAAATCATAAAGGCAGAGAGACGGTCTAGTGTTCAATTGGGAAGACGGAACTTTGTATGGAAGAGGCGGATATGGTTCTCACACCAGTACAACTGCTACAAACGCTAGAAATTTTCCCGACTGTAGTATCACTTCCACAATTTCTTGAGCTAGACGTTCTCGATACCCGGAATCTATTTTTAATTAGCATGGTTTGAAAGTCCAGATCGTTGAAGGAAAACATTGGGTATCATACAGCAGGGTGACCTTGTTTGAACACCCGTAGCGATCCTTCTCAAAGGTGAAGGATAAGGATAAAGCATTTGGGAGGATCAATTCTGTTTTTTGATGCTATTCAGAACCATAGTGAAAGTTTGAATGCGATTTGTTCCATAAAATGGCTTGGGAAGGCTAGTCGATGTTCAAGTCAGTGTTATTATCTTCCCAGACAAGCCTGGTACTACTCACCCAAC
>MU878162.1:7522-21640 GCA_036418205.1 Ostertagia ostertagi
ACCGTTGAACACTTGGCCACCACTATAAGTCGTAGTTGTGATGATATTATGGTGAACTTACTTCCTACTATAACTTAGAACTTATACTTATAACCTATATTAAAACATCCAAGTGCATATTGTACCCCTTTGAACTTGACCAGTTACCGTGTTAAGTTCAAGTGCCTTAGCCCTTCCGTTCCGATTTCCACTGAAGGACGTACTAGTGTAGTAACGAGGAATTAACATTCCGAAATTCTTCACCTGACCTCGACCTTCCTTATAAACATTAATTTCTACGCAAATCTGATTCCGCACTGCTTTTTCCGCCTCTAAGCAGCTTAGTTTAAATTGATGGTAAAATGAGCATTTTCAACGGGAGTAATTGCCATAGCGGTCACACCCGCACAGTAACTTCAAAGTCAAACAGCAATCGATTACCGTTTACGGTTAATCGTATGATTTATGGCTTCTTGAGTTGTGATGATGTCTTCTGTGACAGGTTTCCATCCTAACTACACCTGACCCCTTCAAAAAACCTCTGACAACCAAGGATTAGACTGTGATGATAGACCATATACGGCACGGAAACCTGCCCTACAACCAGCCAGGGTTTTGACAGTCAGCTGTGATCTGCGAAACCAATTTTTTTGCAGGGACTTACGGGTAGATGTGAGAGCCAGGATTTCAAAGGGGCTATCTTCTTGATTAGAAGAAAAACGAACAAGGGCAGCAATTGATTAGTTCCTTTCGCGGTGCGCCACGCATTCGACTTCGATTCAGAATCGCTATAGTATTTGGATGGATACTCGAAAATACATTGGCTAAAGGGACCAGCTGATGTACTAATTCCTATATCCTCACAAGCGAAAGTAATGTAAAATAGTCGTCTGCTGATGAATGGGGCGCTTACCTCATCCTCATCTTCGCCCTTTCCAACCCAACTAGTTTCGAAATTACTCGAAAAATTCCTACCGCTCTGAATCAGCCACTTCAGGGTAGAAGACATCATGGCTGAGATCATCACAAATGGTCCTGTCCAAGCAACTTTCCTGGTGCATGAGGACTTTTTCATGTACGCCGGTGGCGTCTATCAACACACAGAACTTGCTGCTCAGAAAGGTTCCGGCTTCACTGGACAGGGATATCACTCTGTTCGCGTACTCGGGTAAGAAAATGGTTTGATGTGGACGATTTTTAGATGTTTTCATTTGGAACCATTATTGATTTCATTTAAAACACTACGTATACTCGATATCCGAGTTGGGGTAGGCGTGTCACCGGAAGTGACGTGCACTTGATAGAAGCTATGTGGATAAGCTGCTTCCAACATACATCGCTGGATATCAGCAAAGCATGCTGGCAACAGCTTATCCACGCAACTTCTATCAAGTGCACGTCACTTCCGGTGACACGCCTACCCCAACTTTCGGATATCGACTGTACACTGGATCACCACTAGTTCATAACTTTCGCACCATTCTAGCGAGGCACAGTCTTCACCCCTATACGACTGCACATCATCAGTTCGTTGAAAGCCCCATCCAGACGTATTTCAGAGTCGCCCCACTACACGTGACCGCTTTCTAGAGTAGGGTTGAGGGTTGTAACGAAGGGTCTACGCGTGCTTAAAGTCAATCAGAAGACCAAGCCGTCGGTACCTGTATCACAATGAGATTCGTTTCGAGACTTATTCGACAAGCCACCTGATTCCAGCAGGTGAGCAGGGTAGTGTACAAATGTCAAGCCATGGTGTTTGAAACTTATGAAAAGAAAACTCACCAGTTTCACAGGATCTCCTGGTCTGGAAACAAGATTGCGTCACAAACACAAATCAAAACAAAAGAACACCCAGTTTTGCTCCACCACCCAGCATTCCCTTGTGAAACATTCGCAACGTCGCGCGACCTGCCGGCGCCGCAACACACGCAGCTACAGTTATACAACACCGAAAAAAACTACACTAGTCTCGTTAGCCAGGCCGTTCTCCCCGCCACGCTGCCGCGCCCCCCCAACACCATTAGCAACTAACCCCTCAGTCCTAAAGAAATTCCGCTGTTTACACGCTCCCTGTCACATCCAGACAAACCCGCATCCCGACAGCCGGTTCCTCCTTTCCCCAGATACATTCAGCTATTTGATTTTTAGGAACATCGAGTTGCAGATGCTTTGCTGTTCCACAAGTTATTCTCGCACTTCTGCTGTCTTCAGATGGGGAGTGGACCATTCAACAGGACGTGCGAATTCCCTATTGGCTGGCAGCCAATTCGTGGGGACGACAATGGGGTGAAGACGGTCTGTTCCGCATTCTCAGAGGCGAAAATCATTGTGAAATCGAGAGTTTCGTCATAGGTAAGATTTTATTAAGGCATTTTCTTCCTTCTCGGAGGATTCTTGATAATTGAAGCCATCAAGGCTCGAACATTGGCACACTAAGTCGTTCGTTCCAGGCGCGTGGGGCAAAGGCTCGAAACGACGACGGCGTTTCAAGCTACGCAAGATGCGTCGACGATTCCGCAAATTGTAGATGTTTCGGATTGGACTCGGATTCTTTTCTCGGGATTCTTTTTTCTCGTCATATATAGTCCTTAAGTGTTTCCTCTGGGCGCTTAGGTGTTCATAGTAGGCGTGTGTGTGCACGCGCGTCGACACGCACGCACGAACACCCTTTCGCTGTCACTTTCCCAACTTAACACTGCTTCGTTCACGCTTTCATTTTGATACAGGGCCGTTATTTTGTATTCTTCTTATGTGTTTGTGTCTAGTTGTGTTTGTCTTGCTCTAGATTCCATTTCTCTACATATTTTAGCTTTTAGCGCCGGGTTACGGTACTTAGCTGCAGTATCACGTTGTATAGCGTCTTCTCAGATCCGATTCCTCGCTCTTTTCCCCTTTCCTTAATCACGTGTTTCAAGCCATTTCCTATCCTGCCAACGCACGTCAGCTTTCCGGTGTATGCTGAGTTGCTGCCGAATTCTCTGATTTTAATAAAGAAGTTTGGTGCTTTGTCTTCGGAATTTTGAGTATCACAGGCTCGAATAAAATTTATGGTTAAATAAAGTGGTAGCCATCAATGGTGGCTTGCGGAACTTATTATGGGCTTTTTTGCAGCCCATGTTATTTCACTTACTCGATATTGTTTTTTGATTGCCAGCTATCAGAGCAAACACGCATTGGACCGCGTCACAACAGCGCGCGTCTCTCACCGTCGGACTCACATGTGACTACGGGTGAGTAATGGATCAAAAAGCAGTCAGATAAAAGCCTTTTCGATCCATACTTGAAAATACTTGTGTCTGGAGTTTAAGAGTGATGATTTTCCAGACTTTTTTACTTACGTGGTATTGAAGGCTTCCTGAGCTTTATTATTTCAATTCAGGGTTGATGTAGATCTAAGACTTGGTCGTTCAAAAATCCCACTGATAACTTAGAAATGAAAAAGAAGTAAGGTAAAAAAGAAAAGCCTGCTCCTTCTTCTTTACTTTACTTCCTTTTTTACTTTTGCTTTTTCAAGGTTTTGAATAAAAGAGCAAACCAATAAAAATAGGAACAATTGACAGATATTCTGGAATTCCATTGAAGGCTTGCGGCTCAAAGTCGAAAACGAATGGTGCCTCGTCAACCGCGGCTGCAAAGACTGGTAACCTCATTTTCCCTTTGCTACCAATGATTGGTCTAACCAACCCTCAGAATACGCTCCTCGTATCGTCTGCAGGAGCTACATTACGGGCAACGTTCAATGTACTTCATGCAGTCTCCTGTTTTTGGATAGATGACGAGTGCATGGCTCAACCAAAGGCCACTCTCTTCACTGCGAACCTATGCTTGGCACGTTTAAACAGCGGAATTCCTACAGACGAATCAAAGTGTGCAGTAGAAAAAAACGTCATCCTTTCCGTAGTAACGACCTTGAGTGGCGCAAACGGAATTCGCGAGGTGTTGAAATACCATGCCAATCACATGTTGTCAGTGACTTCGGATGTCGCCTGCTGGGTAGGATTATATACACTAGACATTTCCTTGTAATAGGTCGTCGACTATTGATTTTCATCGTAACAATAAGCACATGTTTGGTGGCGAATTTCCGCCCCGGTGGCCTTTACATCTACAGCAAGGTTAACTGCTTCTTTGCTGTCACGACTACATTACACATCGGTGACTTATCAAATCGTTATCACTGCCGTTGACAAGGAACCGGTCTCCGAGTTCGCACCCCATGCTGAGCCCACCAAAGGACGTTGTGGACGCCCTGAGAAAGAATTAGGCTTGGTAGGGAGTCAAGCAGGCAGTCGCTGTTTTCGGCGCAGCTTCCGCGAAAGTATTAATGTCATTTACTGAAAAAACTGTTCCAATAGAGGCTCCTTACCGATGACGCCCCAACGATTCCAGAACAAATGCCAAGATGCCAGCGAGAACGTGCAAGGTGAATACAAATGTCCTTTAAAGGAATCTTCCGCGGAAAAAGCTCCGCCTCCATTACCCTAGAGAAAACGATACCCCTTAGGCCCCTAGCCTCATGAGCATAGCAAAAAGAACGGAACATAAGCGTTAGTTTCGATAATACTAATCCTACACACAAGACAAAATGATCACTCTTTCCGTGGAAGATTCCTTTAAGGTATCGTTTTCTGTGGTAATGAGGGCGGAGCTTTTTCCGTGGAAGATTCCTTTAACAGGAAATTTAGAACCAAATCGGCATGAATAAGGCAAGTTGGCAGAATGGTCAGAAGAAAAGACAAAACCGCACTCCCATCTGACGTGAATCAATCCGTGTTTTAGGATGCGCCACGCATTCTATTAGATTGTTTGATGAGTGGTGTCGATTTTCTTTTCTATATAAATCGTATCGCCTTCAAGATCGCCATGCTTTTCACGTACTCCCGATTTACTCACAAGAAAGGAACTGCCTGCTGCTAATCACAAAATACACTGTATCAGTTTTATACACATCGAGAACTGGCTGAATCAAAGGCTCAGAAATTGGGAAGGTCAGAAAACGAGTAGAGGCCAAACCGGCAAGTAACTCGAACTCTGTGCACCCCTCCTTTACTTAGTCACGACATCTGCTCAACATTCCACTATTAAATGCTTCAAGTGCGTCGCTCTTTTAAAATTTTCTCTTTCGATTGACGGTTATGCTGTGGTAGCTTGGTTTCCAAAGCAAAACTTTCCTTTGAATATCAACTTTTCACATTGTTTAGTCTGTCCCCTCGGACGAGCTTCTACTCTTGAAATGAATGATGAAGATTAGTTCAGGATATTTTCCCTTAAAAAAACACCAAAAAATGGAACAGTGAGATGTACTTCCAGGAAAGCATTTCAGGACATGAAGCCCTTTTTGAAAACGGTTTTTTTGCATGATAAAGGGGCACATGCATGAAGTACAAAACTAGGCTCCATTTTTTCTGAGCGGCCCTCTGTATGCCAAAAAAGGAGTGGAAAAAATTTCTTCAGAAATCGGAGTTTTCACACCTTCAACGTTCTTTGTGCAAGAAGCTTCAGCACCACTGCTGCGCGGGCATCCGCTTGAATGCTATGAGGCCCGATTTCCACTGTAAATATTGTTATTAAATTAAACTACCTAAAAATGCCATAAGGCCATGTAATCCATGTGCCTGTTTCTGTGCCTTTGATCCTCACTCATTGCGAAAATCGCACCATGTTTACTGAACTGTATCTCGTCCTAGATCTCTTCAAGCTAGGGATTTCTAAATCTTCTCATGGACATCCTACGTACATCTCATATTATAGTCACCATTTTTGAATTAGTTTAATCGCAGTACATGATTCAATTACCAAGATCTTAAGGTGTTTACTGTTTGGACGGTCTAGTCCTCTATACCTGTCATCCATCTATTGATTACATATTACAATATTACTGCTATTTAGACTACTTAGCTCGTGCAGTGGAACATCAACAGTTCCGAAGAAGCTCAGGGAGATCCAACCGCAGTAGTTCAAGACAAGCCGCTGCCAATCTCGACTGTATTCGGAGTGGCCTGTTGCCAGAAAGAAGGTAGGTAACCCAAAGAGGGTAATCAATTGGAAGTAAACATCACCGGACCACCGTACTAAGACAAGTTTGATCTATTCTCATTCATTCAGTATACAATCCTTTTACCTTATGGTGCATCGGCTAATTAGAGCTCGGTGCCAGAAAAATCAATAAAAGACTTGAATTTATTCCGCGATTTCACAATATTTTACTACTCCCTTCTCATCTCGTACTGTCTTCCAAAATGTGGAAATCTTCAAAAACTCGTCTCACAAGGGCTTGCAACGCTTTGCAAGAAGCCATCAACGGCTCACAAGAAGTGCTTGCGCCGACCGTCATTCAACAGGAAACCACCTTGGACAAGCTCGGAATTCCTGAAAACGACCAGAGCGAGGATAGAATCGACAAGATCAAGGATCGAAGCAATGAGAACTTGCGTCAACGAGTCTATCACCAAACTCCACACCGCATACGAGAAGCTGGACGAAACGAAACAGGAAGCAGAATCAGCGTCCTTCGAAGAATATCTCGAGATGGCAATCGAGGTGACCAACGAAGCGGACCAATTCTGTGCGAAAGTCACTGGCAAAAAGGCAGAAACCGACCAACTCATGGCCGACCTTCAAGCAGCCATAATCCAGTCAGCAACACGATGACCCCGAATCTACCGCGGTTTGAGATACCTAAATTCTTTGGACAAGAGCGGAGTGGAATAACTTCTGGACAATTTTCTCTGCAAACATTCACCAGCAGGATATCAGCCCAATGCTGAAATTCAGCTACCTATGACAATACGTGGAAGGAGATGCACGAGAGCTCACTTCAAGATATCAAGTATCTGCAGAGAACTACCCAGAAGCAATAGCCTGTCTCATCAAGAAATATGGGGACAGTGATTCGGGAATTGAAGATCTTCTAGCCGACCTTCAGAAATGCAAAGCTGAAGGAACAAATACCAAGTCTCAAATTCAATTACTGGAGAAATAACAGCGATGATGAGCCAATTGGCAATAAAGGCCAAGAAGTTGACCAGCGCATGCTGTTAAACATCATCTTCAGCAAATTTGATGAGGATATCCAGACACGGACACTTGAAAAACGAGCCGATCTGGAAAATCCAAAGGATTGGACATGGGCAAAAATGCAGAAAGAGCTTAGCGGCATACTCCAAAGAAGAGAATATGTCGAACAAACGCGAAACAAGATAAACGCGATACAGGAAAGCTCAATAAAAGACCCAATCAGCCAATCCGTGGCTACAAACCCACGTGCACCTACTGTAAGCGGTCGGGCCACCAATCTACGGAATGCTGTACAATCAGAGAAATTAGAAAGCTCTGCTTTCCCGAAAAGAACAATGCCTTTGCCTCAACTGTGGGCTAAGGCCGTTCGCACATTCAGTAGGAATGCGCGGAGCCTTCATTGTGAAAAAAATGCATAACTTACCCTGGACGTTATCAAAATGAAGCGAGTTATCACCAGGAGGGGTAACGCAATCGAGACCCTTCGAACATGTTGGACTCGATTACTTTGGGACGCTCAAAATGAAAACGGCGATATGAGAAACAGTGAAGAACTATGGCTGTATTCTGACATGTGCCACCGCGAGGATGGTACACCGCGAAGTTGTTACCACGGTAATCGCTGCATCAATGCGAGAGGGCGCTTCAATCGCAACAGAGGTACCAATCCTCAATCACATAGCGACACAATAGTCGCCGCTCTCAATTCTCGGAGAACAAAATCATGCATACAGCATGAAGAACGCCTCGCTATTAAAAGAAACTGGGATATCCGTGGCAGATCATGTTTATCACTGGATCACAAATACTCCGCATGACCATGACAGGTGTTATTTATGAGCTTTGATTCAGGTAGGAGCACCAATTGCTCCTACTTCGGTTGGCTAATTTTGGATTTTTCTTGATTCATGTTAAAGGAGGCACTATTGCCTCCACTTTCGGTTGGATATTTGTGGATATTTTCAAGAAGAACTACAACATAGAAATCACTGGAAACTAGGACGTATTACCCGACTCGTAAGGAGCGAGAAAGGGGAAATTCGAGAAGTAGAGTTATCCACCGGTCAAAAGTAATACTATTAGAACGACCAACAACGTTACTCGTGCCGCTGGAACTCGACGACCCGAATCAATCCGAACAACGGGACAAACTGGATAATACAAAACAAACCAAACACAATTCACACAAACATTCCTACAATTTGAGACCAAGACCACCAATCCCAGCATTTAATGTTAATATTATAACAAAAGAAGAATTTGCTAATAAAAAAGAAAGGCTATGTGACGATAAATCTGATGATTCATGTTTCAGAATGGACAATCCGACTCGATGATGTCAAGAAGCTCTTCCAGCAACTGGCCATACGCTCCACGAGCTGACATCAATGACAAGAACGCTGCAGGACCAGTTACTCGCACTCAACAACGAAGTCGACCGCATTCTGAAGAAAAGCGAGGAAAGCATTGAAGCGTACCGCGAAATGGAATCCAAGTTCGTGACGTCACCGACATCGCCTGACAAGATGTACAACAGCAGAAGGAACATAGATCAGAAGCTCCTCGATCTACAAGGAAAACTTCAATGTGCTGGATACATTTCGGACCTCCTTTGGGATACGTACGACGAGATGATCAAAGCAAAAATGGCAATGCTTACAAAGAAGGAACACTTCCAGACCAAGACTACGGAAAGGGGAAGATTTCTTGACAAAATATCGACAAAGGTCTACATCACATCAGAGCTCCGGTCATTTTCCAACGTCATAGCAGGGATCCGCAGCCAAAAGTACGCTCCTTGAGCACAGAGACGTTGGACGAACACATGAATCGTCTCGAGCAGCAGATGAACCTCCTCATTTTGCGAGAGGGCGACGAAAGTCGCACGGAGCGCCAGTTCCGCAGATGCTGATGGTGAAATGACGCATGGAAAAGGTCCCCAAAACGTAAGTAAAATACGTAAGTGAACTAAGGATGTCGATGAACAATGAACAACCAGGCAGCCGAAAGTTTCGGACGATTTGAAGCACTCCAGAAGCAGCGTGGAAAACCTTCCAAAAGCAGAATGGAACAGAAAATCGATGACTCTCTGAAAGCTATGAGCCAGCAAGTGTTGGATAAAATAGAAAAAAACGCTAAAGAAATACGTTCGCTAATAGAAAAGAAACAGCGCACACCTCCTCTAGAAGACATCCTGACGCTGCTTGAAGATGACGAGGAAGTGGCAATGATGCAGACTGAACCATCACTCGAAGACGAACCAAGCAAGTCACACTCGTCAAAGGAGCCTCAACCAGGCATAGAAGAGGCGAGTTCGCACTCGAGGAAAGGTCGAAAGGAGCGGGAAATTGATCTGGAATGAAGTAACTTCTCGCCATCCTTGTGAAGCTGGCAAGAAGACCAAGAACGAGAACTCTCGCTGTATCTGAAGCAAGATCGCGTCTGAAAGGTCTGCGCGAATGCCAGCCAAGGAAGTATCGAAGACGCGAAAATTACGCTTTGTAACACAAGGAGCCCGCTTCGTCGTCTGCGACTTCTGCCACAAATATGGGAAAGTGATGATGCGTGCACCACCTTCAATACGGCGAAGGAAAGAAGAGCATTCATCAGCGATGAAAGGATGTGTACTATGCCTAAAGATCGGCTGCAATGAAAGGTGTAAAACGAGCATCCGATGCGGCTACTGTGGAGATAAAGAAACACCACGAGGCAATATGCGCCCTCCCCGATGAGCGTCAGGAGCAGATTGCAATCAATGGTTACGACAATCGTCGCTGGCGGGAGTGTGCGGAAAGGCTTCCGCACCACTGATGCGCGGGAATCCGCTGAATGCCTATAAGGCCGATTTCATGTAAAATATTGTATATAAATTAAACTTACTCGAAAAATGCCATAAGGCGATGTGTAATTCCTGTGCCTGTTTATGTGCCTTTGATCCTCACTCATTGCGAAATTCGCACCATGTTTACTTGAACTGTATCTCGTCTAGATCTCTTAAGCTAGGGATTTCTAAATCTTCTCATGGACATCCTACGTACATCCTTATTATAGTCACCATTTTTGAATTAGTTTAATCGCAGTACATGATTCAATTACCAAGATATTGAGGTATTTACTATTTGGAACGTTTGGTCTCTTAACTTTGTTATCCAAGTGTCTGTTGATTAAGTTATTACGATATTACTGCTATTCAGACTACTTAGCTCGTGCAGTGGAACATCAACAGTTCCGAAGAAGCTCAGGGAGATCCAACCGCAGTAGTTCAAGACAAGCCGCTGCCAATCTCGACTGTATTCGGAGTGGCCTGTTGCCAGAAAGAAGCTGTCGGTAGGTAACCCAGAAGAGAGGGTAATCAATTGAAAGTAAACATCAGACGGACCACCGTATTATGGCTAGTTTGATCTACTCTCATTCATTAAATATACAAATCCTGTTACTATCATGTACGATCAGCGCGTTGAGTGGGCGCATAATGGAGGGTTTCCTTCACGTGGACATTGAAAACAACGTCGAATGAAGCCAAAAACAAAAATTGAAAAGTTAACAGGTGCTTCAAAGCATAAGGGAAGTTTCATCAGAGGTCCGTCGACATCCAACTGCCACCGGCGGCCGCATGGTCGAGTGGATAGCATTATGGACTATAGCTAGGCGGCCTTCTGGATTTCCGTCGTTGCACACAATGCATGCATCAGTCACGTTAATAATCGCGTAACAAAATGAATACTGGTGTATTTATTAAGAGCAGATAATCCGTTTCAGAGTGGGGTGTGTGTGCTGTGTTGAAACGCTGGCGATCAGAGGAGGAATATCTCTACAGAAAAAAAGCGCACATGTCCTAAGAAGGAGGGGGGACATTCAGCAGGCGCAGAAAGGTGACACTAGGACTAAGCTCAGGAGAGTGTAGAAATGCTATGGGGAGAACACATTCTGCTCATATCCTCCCCCACAATCCCTCCCCTTCTGAGGCTTAGTCCCAAGCAGGGTCAACCCTACGTTGTTACGAGTAACAACGGGGGGTCGTACTCAGTTGAGCTTGGAGGGAGGGGGGTCGTACCCTCTCGGTGGCCGACAGTGGGATTCTTGGTAATATCGGATAATAGCCAGCACGTTACGTTTTCGTAAGATGACTGATACTAGAGCATCTATAAACCACGATTCCCTCTAAATGAGCTTTCAAATGAAATCAGCGAATTAGAAGGGCGCCCGAGGCGTGGCGCGCACCAAGGCAAGGGATGTAGTGCAAGCGCATGCTCGAAGCTTTCTAGCACATCCTAAGTTAAACATGACATTGGTCTTCCAAGAAGTTACGGGCAGTGAAACCTAAGAAAACCCGCGTTTTCGGGAAAATGGCTTGAAGAATACCCCTCAAAAAAAGTAACAACGGGACTAATTTTTGAACTGCTGACTTTTCAGGAACGTTTTGGTGCTCGTAAGAAAGCTTGAATCTGTAGTTTGTCATACCGTGTTCAGCTTCCCAAATGAATGACTTTGAAGGAAGTTATGATCGTTTGAAGGTAAAAAAGTCGCGGTTCCAAAAAAATAGTAACGCAAACCCCCAAAAAAGTAACAACGGGACTAATTTTTGAACTACTGATCTTTCAGGAACGCTTGGGTGCTCGTTAGAAAGCTTGAATCCTGTAGTTTATTATACGTGTTCAGCTTCCCAAATGAATGACTTTGAAGGAAGTTATGATCGTTTGAAGGTCAAAAAGTCGCTTTGCACAGAAAAAAGTAACAACGTACTAAATTTTTATTAAATTAACTTTCGAAGAATTTTTACCCATGGTTGGAGAGAGAATAATTTGAATTTTCCAAATCAAATCACTTCGGCGCAGAAGCTCGAATATGAAGGAAGTTATAGCCTTAGAAAGAGGGGTGTAAAAATTGTGTTGCAATTGAAGAACGTGAAGGATTTCAGTATTTCAATTGGAGCGATAATTTTTTCTGACTTCTCATAAGTTTTTATCAGGTAATATTGTCAATATTCCGGTCACTGGTTCAGTTTATTTCATCTCCTAGTTTGGTAACCCTTTGGAGTACACGGATATCTTTGAATGCATCTCATTTTTTCGTGTTTGGAAGCAGCGATGAATATCTGTCGTGGATTTTGCTAAAGTTTCATCTTTGATGACTTACGTAGAAATAAATATTGATGGTAAACACTGTCTCTACACAAGTGTCACATACAAGGGGGGTCGTATCAAATCACCCATGAAGGGGGGGTCGTAAAAAATTTCCAAAGAGTAACAACGATAGGGTTGACCCTGGTCTCAGCTACAAATGGCTTCACTCACTTGAATGTCCCCCCCCCCGCAACGACATGAGCGCCTACTTCCATTCAGAATCGTAGAAGGAATTTGAATTCGATTCCGTACAATAATAATGACCTGCGGAGGACAGCTGATGTACAAGCAGTATTTTCACCCACCCAGGCAAGTCTGATTCTTTCCTTGGCATCTGGTGGCAAATTCGCAACCTGATTGGGCAGACACCCCTGTCTCAGGAGTTGCCAAACACTTCGGCTTCTTATCCTGCCTTTCATTCTGTTGACTACTGGCAGCACGTCTGTGTAACACCAGCAGTAGGTAATTGATGGGTTGAAGGCAGGGCCAGGAGGCTAATCGTAAGAGGTTGAAATAAGATAACCTAAAGTCTTGACCGGATAAATCATATGTTGTCACAATCCATACAGATTTTTTTCAGCGGCTCGCGCGTGTTGATAGACACTTCAATGTTAACCCTGCCAGAAAAGCAGTGATAACCGCTGTTGTTATCCGCAGAAGTATCAGTCAAACTCTATACAAATATGTTTACGAGATCATCTCAGAAGGGAGAGCCATTTGATAGAGGGAGGACTCACTGGCTGGTCGACAGTTTCTCCAGGGATGCTCATCACAAATCAGGTACGATTTGCTCTGGCTTGACCTATATCCGAATTTGCAGGGGGATGTTTCAGTCGCTGTTGACAGGGCTTCAGAATGCGGCAAAACTAATAACACCAGCTGCTGCTGCGAGAGCCACCACTTCACCTGCAAACCCCCCTTTGATTTCTGCTGTACAGTACTCCGAGCGAGATTTCGCGTGTGGCAAACAAAACTTCCGCGTCCTCCTTTCCATTCCATTCCGTTTTTACCACACGTCGCGATTTTCAAGAGAGTGGGATAAGCCAGTACAGCTAAAATCCAGTCCTCAAAACGGGTCCTCGTTCTGAGCTTTTCGGAACTTCATAGGAATACAGCACTCCACAGGCAGTCTGAAACCAACAACAACCTATTCCCACATAGAGACCAAGACCGAACAATAGGGTCCATATTACCAAACAGGCTTGGTGGGACGTGAGACAGATAGGTATTGATCGAGCCCGAGGGGGAAGCAGTGTATCGTATAACCATTGACAAACGCAGAGGCTCTACCCATTCATGACCACTACCGTTCTCCTGGTGCACCATGTAACAATGATTATTGATTATTCGCGCGCGCGTCAACAATGATTTCGAAAGCAACGTTCAGAGTTGGCAATCGTACATGCGACTCGGCAATGATTCAAAATGAAAGTATACGTATCGATTAGGCGACTAAGCGAACAGGCGAGTATGCTAGAGGAAAAGGATGCACATCGATTTGTTTGCTTAGAGATGAGCGATCGCCTAGGAGTACCTGGCAGGAGGCCCTCCGTGCTGCGACTTGTTCGCTGACCCGTCCGAGGTGGTGCCTTATCGCCGCGCGACGGGTCTCCTGTTGCCTAGTCGCCTACTCGCCTACTCGCCTAGTCGCTTGGGTACCCGTCAGGAGGCCCGTCGCGCGGCAAGAAGGCAGAGTCGCGGACGAGTCGCAGCGCGTGTGTGCGATGTAGGACGTACAATGGGACATTCTATTTAACTTGACGCGAAATCCTACAGCACGCGCGACTCGTCCGCGTTTGCCTTCTCGCCGCGCGGCAGACCTTCCGTACGGTACCGTAGTCGCTAGATGGATGCGCACCCTTTTCCTTATAGATTGGCTGCCTAATCGCATGTACGGTCATCAACTCTGAACGCTGCCCAATGCCCAGGCAAGTGTAACAGGTAGAACCGTGGGAGAATCTCGACTCCAGGGGAGCGTTATTTCAACTCGTGAAGCAAA
>MU878169.1:0-12144 GCA_036418205.1 Ostertagia ostertagi
AGGGACGTCAAACGAACACCTGAACGACCGCCTGTCCGATTTCCGGACTTCTTCACGAAAGCTCTTAACGCTTAAGCAAAGGCTTCGTGTTTTTCGATGAGGACGTTTTACTGGAGCACACTTGCACGCGAAAAGGACGGAGTAAGTAAGCACACCATCACAAGAAAGTGTGTAACGGCTCGACAGGGAACTTCCGCCTAAACTGTTCGCTTGATCGCTTGCTTGAGGTACTTGCTATTGTAAGAAGACAGTGAAACTGCAAGTCCTGTAAAATAAGGCGGCACGGTCCTTCTCAACCTTTTTCGCCTTTTCGTGGCCTTTGGGCTTTCCCTAGATTCGATTCCCACGATTTATAAGTTTCGTTACACTCCTCCACTTTGGTGCATGCCTAAGACACCAACGGCAGACGGCCTTATTTTCTTGATCGATCTCTATCCTCCTTTTCCTTGTCTTCAGAACTACTTGGAAGCGATTCATAAGTTTGGTTGCAGGCTGCACCCACTCTGATGCACGCCACGCTCACCATTTTCATTTTATCTCATTTCCTTCTCTAACGTCTTCTCTCTTTTTTCGAGTCAATGAGGTTTCTCAGAATTAAAGTATGAGGACCTGCAGGAAGCGCCATCCACTCACGGAACGCTCCGCCCTTAGTGGGAGGGCCTGTGTACACGCCACGTGTGCTGGGGATACCGCAGACATTCCTTTCCTTAACAACTTTTTCTGCGTTGTATACTTTCTCCTAAGGGAATTACGCATTACTCTATCATCGCCTCATTAGAGAACGTTCCACCGCGGATGAGAGTAACTAATTGACCTGGCTCACTCATGCTCACCGGTCTCTCCAGGTGGGCATCCAGGATATAATGAATTTCGTGGCTGACATACAGATCGAGACGGACCGACAGGCGAAGCGCCAGAAAGTATATAGGATACACGCATAAGGGGGACCGATTCTTTTTACTAAGATTAACATCTGTTTCGCGCACCAACGGGTTGAGGTGATCTGCAGTGATCTTTTCCGAAATGAAGTTCAAAAAGTTCTAGTGGTGCAGAAACCTCTTTCAAATGAAAAGAATTCCAATCTGGAAGGGTACCGACAGTGAAACAACTTATTGGCGCGATTTGCGAGAGAAGCCACAATCCCTCCTAATAAGTGTATTAGCTGACGGCATTGTCATTGGTTAGGTCGTCGCTCCCAGATTCTGTAAAAGTGAAAGCACATGACATCTTCACGCATCTTCTGAGCTCTCTGCCCATAATGGCGTCCTCGTGAACGACGTAATACCATGGAAGAAGCGATTTTTATTTCTATACTTCACGTCTCAACCAGGATGACGTCACCATTCATAGAGGTTTCACAACAAAGGACTCCTTTAAACGAAAAAAAAATCACAGCCCTCCTATTTGGCATTGAGCTAAGTCAAGAACCTATGGGGCATCCTTTGAAAATTTACCGACTGTGGAAACCGAAAAACTCGTTCAACGAGCGTGTAATCGGGTACCCTTCAAACCAATTCCCGACTTGCCCTTAAAACGCTGAAACGAAATGGATTTTACTCGACGAAAGTAGAGGTAATGATGCAAGTTTACAGCTATTGTTGTTATCATTGATTCTCATAACTACAACCTGAACCGACAGTTTTGGGACACCATGTTTTTCGGAGAAAAGGAGGAAGAAATCTGTTTTTATCATCTGTTTTTGTTTTTTATTTATTGTTGTCTCCAAATCTACTCATATTCTGTCAAGACAGCTCTCCAATTTGGGTTGCGGTATGAAATCAGCAAGGTATCAAACATTTGTTCAGGAAATAAGGAAGAAAATAAAGGCTACCGAATGCTCATTTTTGTTCAGTATAATCGATTCTGCCGTCTGATCGCAAATATAATATTATTCGTTTAGCAGGAGGAAAGAAAAAACGACTGTAGTAATGCATGAGAGGTCTCCCTTTCGAAGGGCGACTATGTACATATACAACATATAGACAATATAGACTGTATGTACAACAAAGAAGAGCGAAGAGCTATGTCATAACCAAACGGTTGCTAGTATTTTGTGGTGCTTAAGAGCATTTGAAAGGAGAAATGGAAGTGGTTCGTAGCTGGCGAAAATGGAGAGGTCGAAATCACAGGGTTCAAAGATAGAAGGAAGTGAACACAAATATCAGAAGTTGGAATAATCAAAGGACAACGTGTATTAAATACTTAACTCAGGATAAATTCACTCATAAACCTACCGCTATTTTGATATAAATAAATATCGATGTATAGGAAATGGTAGCGAATATCACGTAAACCACTATAATCCAGTTATAATAAAGTTTGAGAAAGTGGGGTAAGGGATTGCTGTCATTTGTTGTCCACTGGATTGTCTTAGGATCAAACGTATAAGCGATTGATGACAAGAACTTGACCACAAAAAATGCGGCAAAATTAAGGAATATTGTAGACATCATTGCCTGAATTCTCTAATTCGTTCGTAATCCATTCACTGTACTCACAACAATGAAGCAGTACTCAAAATTCTGAAACGGGACCGTGCATCTACTTAGACTGGTATTAAACTTTAGGAAAGGTAGACAGAGTAATAGACATAAAAAATAAATTCATTGGGAAATGTGTGGAATCCGACTTCGACGGCATATTGGCAAATGTCTTCTCGAAGGGGAGGTCGCTCAGAACGTGCCAAGCTTTTTCAAAACGGTTCCTTCACGATATAGGGGCACAACCACAAAACTATGGCTCATTTTTTATTAATGGCTTTCTGAATACCAAAAAAGTGGCGGAAGAAACTACTCTGGAGACTGTCCTCTTTACTGCTTCATTGTGGCGCATTAATCACAACGTTTTCACGCTGTCTGTGAAAACAACTTTCGTGCAGAATGATGCGGTTGTCAAGCTATGTGTTGAAGAAAGTGTCATGGCTTCATAAGCAGTTTCGGTGCCAGGCTGCCGTCGATCCAGTAGTCATAAAATAACGTGATGGTCTCCAGTTGATACGAGGGAATGAGCGTTGTTGGTTCGACTCCCTACGTAGTGCGGATTTTGCATTTTGATTTACATTTCAGCAGGAAGTCCGAATAGTACTCTCTCTATGTTAAACTCCATGTTCATGATCAGCGTCATAACAAACTCACTGAAATGGGGTTTTCTTTCAACAGCTGGGGAAACATGTCGCGGCCTCAACATGTTGCCAATTTGCACGGCGCAAACGTTTTTAGTAAATGGTATTTTTCGTGATGTTAGAGGCACGGATCTTACCACAACAGTTTTATACACGAAATCTGGGTGTTCGGTGTTTATCTCCCCTGGTGGGGCACCGTGGTCCCCCGCGCCCCTCCCCCGGGCGGCTTCGCTTGTCTCGGGAGTGTCGCGGATGCGACGGTGGCCCGCTGGGCGCACCGCGCGCCCCGGCCCACTTGCGCTCGGTTGCCAATGCGCTCCAGCGCCATTGGCCCCGCCTCCCTGCGGTCGAGGCCAGTTAGTCGGTCGCTACGCGCGCCGTCCTAGCGGCGGTGCTCGTAGAGAGCTGGCCACCGGTGGCAGGTCGGTGTTCACCGGGCAACGCGATGAGGCCAGCTAAGGCGAAGGGGCACGTCGCCCCGTAGTCCATGCTGGCGGAGCGCCTGTCATCCCAAAGCCGGTCGTGTCCTCCCCCTGCTCCCCGTCTGGGAGCAGCCCTTACAACATCCCAGATAGGACACGTCGGCCGCATGGAGCCCCCAGAAGAAGCCGAGCCAACGTGGGGGTCTAATACGTCGAGTCAGCTGGTGGGGCTCACCTCTGAGAGAGGTGACCCCGGGGAGTTCGAGGAGTATGGTGAGTTATTACGTCATAATAAATTAGTAAATATAATTGTGTTTTCTATGTATTATATGTGGGTTTACCCTAATTATATCGGTCTGTTGTGTGTCACTCGGGTTTAGTAGGGCTGTTTACCTAGGTTAGCCCGTCGGCCACTAGTGAGTAGGTTGAGCTGCCGACGGGCGCCCCCTGTGTCCCCGGGGGGAAGTTGGGTCCGCTCCTCCTGGTGGGCGCTCAGGAGGCAGCGTGGTGGGCCGATGGGCAGCTCGGCTGGAGGTCGAGTGTCGGGAGCGCGCACCGTTCGCGACAAATGGTATTTTCGTGATTAGGGCGCCGATCTTACCCCAACAACAGTTTTGGGTGAGATCGTGGTTTTGACTCGACTCCGAATGTTGGACCAGCCGCAAGGACAATCCAACGTGTGTCCTCGGAGCTTGGAGGAGAACTCGGAGCGGAAAATCAGAGATGCACTCCAGTGATAGACGCGGAAGCCGACTTTCGTCTTTATAGAACATTTATTACACTTGCGTTCTTTGAAATTGATCTACCTACCAACAAGACATCTAGCCAGAACCGGGGCCAAAAATTCACTCTGCCATTATCGGAGGGCCTGGCGACCTAGTCATCGTGCTTGGTCCGTGGTCATCATCGACTTGGGTGTCTGCCATTGTTCATTGTAGGTCAAGAGTTCTCTTTTCCGAGTACGATTCTAGATTGAATCAAATTGGGGTCAAAATTTTATCTTCTCTGAATCATAAGGGTCATTCAGCGCCCTGATTACGATCATGACATTCGCTTTTGGCGCTGACGTCATCTGGTGCCGCTATGACGCCTTTCGGTGCCAAATTGGTGCCGTTTTAGTGTCACGAATTCCATCACCAGTTAATCAGTCAAAAGCTATTTGTAAAGTGGTTGTAGTTCGCTTCCTTGCAGTGAAAGACTTTTGCATTTTGAGTTGGCGTTTCAGAATTCGCGCAAAATGGTGTCAGCACCAAGACTGCTGATGGTTCCATTCATGAACACGACATCAGTCTTGGTGATGACACCATTTTGAGCGAATTCTGAAACGCCAACTCAAAATGCAAAAGTTTGTCACCACGAGGAATCGAACTAGGGACCCCTTTTCTTTTGGTATTCAGAGGGCCGTTCAGGAAAAATGAACCATGGTTCTGTGGTCCCCATATGTGCCCCAATGTCATGCAAGAAACCATTTTGAAAAAGCTTGGCACACCCTGAACGACCTCCCTTGTTGGTCATGCACAGAAGTAGCACGTCGGACTTCACACGAGGAAGATTTATTGGGAAGCTGAAAGAAAGAGGAAATGTGACGAGGTTTTCTGCACTTTGATTGCTCACGGCGTGGTCTACCTTTATGGGGAGCGTTCCAAACTACAGCCGCTCATGCATGCACAAGAAGAGCTGGTTAAATAATTGCCGTCTGCACCACCAGATGACTGCTTTTTTTGCAACGCGCAGGAATGCACCGCCGTCAGGTAGGGATCTAGTAGCAACCACATTCAACCGGTTTGTGAGGAACGCAATCCAACGCTACAATGTCATTGCTCTTCCTGTCTGATGACCAGAAGCTTGGATTTATGACAGGGAGAGTCTTCGCGCATAGGCGGAACCGTTTGAAATATGGCGAGAGAATGGAAGTGAACGGGGAGAAGGACAGCGTTTTCTTCTCAAATGAGAGCAGACTCGGTATGATGGGTGATTCTAGACGTACGCTGACTCGACGAGAGCAGTAGTACGCGAAGCATCCAGGACCATCGTTGAACGGATTGTCTTGGTGGTCCACTTTTATGGTGTAGGGAGGCAGAATGTTGCATAGGTGTACCAAAATCCAGTCTTCTGAGATAATGCTGTACTCAATTCAGCACTTGTACACTGCACACTGCGTTATTCTAGGAATAGAACTTCTCTCCACAAAGAGCGCTCTATCAACTCCGTGGCCAGTAATGAAGCAGGTCACAGGCACTGCCGTCACTAGTGCTCAGTCAACCCTATCATAATTTTGTTCAGTCTCCTGAAGGATCACAATTAATTGCGATGACTTTAGTGTAATCCTGTACTTGAAGTTAAGTGGCACTTCTGTTAGCCCAGCGCGTATCTCTGTCAGTGAATTTTTGTGCCGTACCGTGCAATTCCTTCATTTGTGCGTTTCGAATTTCAAAGCCTTAATCAATACTCAATCATACAAAAGTCTCTTTCGTTCTAAAACTTTCAAATCGATGCTCTTAGCAGTCGCTTTAAAAGCAGCCTTACTTGCTGTGCTTTGATTTCTGAATTTTTTACCAGTGGTACAGATTATTTGCTTTGGTAGATAAATGTACATACTTCATTACACGAAACAATCTGAAGGTCACTTACCCAGAAAAATCTTGTCGTGCAAAGATTAGTAGCGATACGAGGAAATATCATATATATGAAGTGGTTTATGGATAGAAATATATACAAGGACATAGAATAACAAAAAAACGAGTACAACGTTGCTCCAAAGATCTGTGACGGCTAGATAAAGTGTAGGAAGAAATGCACAATATAGACACACACCTTGTCGACAACGGAAGGACGATCAAATTGGAAGGCGACAGTGACGCCAGTTGCGAAATGGATAGCCAGCTGAACGCAGTCTGATAGACCTAGTGTGAAGAGAATGCGGTAAGCAGTTATCCCGCGGAACTCGTCGTTACAGAGAACCTGTACAGTTTTTTATTGTCAAATTCACATACACAAAACGATGGTGCGAGCGCGATATAAAGCGTCGTTCCTTGAAGAGGTGGTAGTCGGTTGCCGGAAAAGGCGTTTGCTCTAGACATAGTACGTTAAAATTTGGAAGCATTCTGTTTCTTTGATCACATGGTTCCTCTTCTTCAATGTTAGCGCATTTTTACAACGCTGACTAAATGTTATATATTATATATAAAATTTAGTCAGCGTTGTAAAAATTTTGTTGTTATATATTATGTCCTTCTCTAGATAGATTATGTGAATGAATATTATAGAATCACTACATAGCTTTATTTTTAGCCTTCTTTATTTCAAGCACAAGCACTGTCTATCACCAGAACATACAGTAGCGGTCAGAAGTTTGGAAACTTTTTTTTATTTTGATCTAGTGTAGCCAGTAGACAATGGAATTGTCCCGAATTCACATATTACATACAGAATCAAGTGCAGATTACGATGAGTAACATAATTTTTTGATGAAAACTGAAATCGCTTTGCAAAAATACTAATATTTTAATAAGAGAGATAGCGCGTCAAACATCAAGTTTGGATATCTTCTCATTTCCAAATGCGACTACTCGGCAAATAGCTCTTCGACTCATCCATGGTACATTGATGAATATAGTGCATTCGTGAAGAGCTAGTGGATTTCATATAGATGTTGGGCGCCGCTCGCGTTGGGCGTCGTTTTTATAGACATGGAGTGACTGTAAAATAATTTTTAGAACTTTTAAGTCGAACCCTGCACACTGTAAACCAAATCGCATTGTTTGGTGGGATTCCTAACTGGAATGTGGGTTGAGCGACATGCCAGTTCTTCCTTGGGATTTAGAACTCAATGAGGCTTAAGATCTTGACTTGGTCGCTTATAACAGCTTCTTTTTCTTGATTTTGGAAAGGCAGCAGCTGCTGAAGGGAAGGGGCGTCTCTGTCGAAGGTGGTTATAGCATGCATTGGGTCATTTCCGCGATAAAAAACCCATCTTTTCCGGATAGTTCTGACTATCGAAGGAAAGCGTTGTATTCTAGAGACTAATCCTTGTATTCAGCCCAACACCCACATTTCGCTGGATACTAAGAACTGTGGAGATCGCCGAATGATCTGGAACACATCTTCATCCGATTGACCGGGTACGTCCACTATTTCTGGCTGTTGGAGTCTGGTAATTAGAATAGAATTAGGTTTCCTGTGATAGAACACTTCACAAGGACCTAGAACATCATCCATTAGTTAGAAAGAAATCCCACTCATCGCTGAGGACAAACTTTTACCTCTCGCCTTCAGGTCCATGTTAGCCGTTAGTGGGCGGAACCCAGTTGGGCCATCCTGCTCTTGAAACGCACAAGCCAATGGGGTTCTTTTGGGGAGTATTCAATTCGTAATATTCACCATGGTCGGCACTGCCGAGTGCTTGGGCTGCATTGGACTTTATCATGAATGATTAGGAAAAAACTCAGACAAAGCTGGCGCATTATCGGGGGTACGGGACGTGTCAACCACCTTTCGAAATATTGAGGAAGGTCAACTTTTCTCGTTAGGGATTTTTTTGGAAATGGTCAATCTTCTTATGCTTACTCGACTCCAAAAACGTTAAAAACATTCGATAATACTGCTTTCAAAGAGACTGAACTATTAAGAAACAATTTCAATTTCGTATTCCGGATTGTAGGGTTTAAAAAAGGACCTCCCATGGAAAACTGCTTCCTTTGCATATGAATTCATTTTGAAATTACACATTGCTCAATGGTTTGAACTAAAATTAACAGAAACAAGTGAACATTGAAGAGTAGGAATCATAATGATGAGGGAAACAAAAAGTTTCCAAACTTTTGACGCGCCACTTTTTTTGAAATAAAAATCTTATTTCTCAAACATGATTATAGATTTTTGGAAACTTTCTTCCCATCGTATTCTGGACTTGATTTTGTATGTAATATCTAAATTTGGACAATTTCGTTATGTGTCGGCCGCGATAGATCAAAAATAGAAAAGTTTCCAAACTTTTGACCGCTGTACATCATCACATCATTGACTTGTTGCTAACAGTCTATCAAAAAGCCGCCGTTTGACTCCTAGGAGCCTGATGGTTACGAACAGGAAAATGCGGTGGGGTCGATTTTGAGCTTTTTCTTTGAACCGGATTTTTCGTCTGTGTAGATGGCATTTAGAAGTAGCCTGGTCATCGCCGCACAGAAGATCTGATAAGATTTCCTAATTGAGTGTCAATATTCAGAGTGGCGTCATTTTCAGACCGTGTTGTCTCGGTTGTCGTGGAGCGAACAACTTTTTTGAGTTTTGAGGAAAGCTGCTAGGAGTTTCGCTGGAGTCTCGGCCCTGATTACTCTAGACTTGACTGTTGCCGTAGCTGTAACAAGGAAGATTTTCCTGTGGTTTCGAGAGCGCTCCAATAAATACGGAGCATTTGTAAATTTTTTTGCCAATTCTGATCTACCCAGAAAGTGGGACTTCTGCGTTTAGTTGTCACAAAACCTTACTTCTCGACTCCCCTTAGCGGTTTTTTTCAACCAGTTGGTACGGGTGGAGTAGGAAGCAACTTTAGATCAAACTCATGTTGCATTCCTGTCATCAGTGGCCAATTCTTAAGGGATTCTTTGGCACAGCTTCAACAATTTTCACGGAGGAGCGAGAACTTATATGAACTATGACTCGGTACAGCAGGGTGTGTTGGCCACTTAGCAGGTTATCCCTTGCAGATTGGCTGCAAAAAGAGAGAGAGAGTCTGTCCAAATCCGACACCAATGGCCTGCCTAATCAAAGGTTTCTCTCCAGACTCCCCAAAATGACGGATATCCATCCATTCTAATACCTCTTGACCGGCAATGACGAGGAGTTGTATTGCAAAGCAAATGTTACGGCTTTGATCGATTTGTGGCTTTGTGGAAGTTCATGAATCAGAGCCTGAGAAAAATGCTTCTTTTATTTTCTCACTCTGAACTCGGAGAAGGCGAATAGAATGGGCGTGATTCATCTATAACTTACTAGACAATCTGCCCCTCCACAGCCTACGTAAACGTGATGAGAAATTGCTGAAGAAGCTTATTTCGTGAGATCCAAAAAATACGCACTAATTTTGAGACAACCTATACAAGGGGGTTTCTTCCAGATCATACAGTCCGAAATAAAGAATTGGTCTCCAGTTGTACTTTTCGACAAAAGGCTACTACCAAGAGTATCGAACATTATTATAGTCAAGGAAGCATGCAGTGTTTTGTTCACGATAAAAAGAGTTTCATGGGAAAACTGACTTTTCTTTATAACATGGAACAGTGGGTAGCTGGTCTCCCTTTGCGATACCTTCTACCAAGAAACGACCTTTTGGCGCCCTCATGTCAGTAAAATGAAACTGTCGAAAATGGATAAATCGCCGATGATTTCTGCACACGATTCAGCTTCAAGAGCAGCATAACCCAACTGATTTCCGTATGTCATCTGTTAGCTTAGATCAAGTCGACCAGAAAAACGTTCTCAGGGACGGTAGTAAAGTCCCCTAAATAGCCAGTCTATAGCTGGCCAATAGGTCACGTTGATCTCGCCTTCGTCGGCACTCAAAAAGCATGGGGAAAGGGCGGAAATTCACGCTGACCTCCCGCGAGGTCTATACCACATGTACGTGGCGAACGTATTAGATGGCACCTAGCCTGGGTGTGCACCTTTAGTCAGGATTGACCTTTCACACCTCCTCGCCGTGGTTATCTCGCACCACCCTGTAACCTGCCTCTGGGTGGACCTCGCTTAATTAGCTGAGCTGAGTGCTGACCCAACTCCGACAGACTCATTATAGAAGACATATTGATATAAAGATTAACGAAATTGTAATGAAATAAAATTATATGATAAAAGCTACAGGTTGTTTCACCTCTCAAATCTACGAACCCTAGTAGTGACCGGCACATGAGGTTCTTCAGTGATTTAGTGCCGATCTTATAACTATCGGAATAAAAAACTGTAACCACTCTGAATAAAACAAAAGATAAGAGTAGAGTAATAAAGAGCAATGAAGAGCCATACGTTAATCTGGGTGAAGTGGATTTTTGGCCAGATGAAATAAAGAGATAAAGATCATAAATTCATTTTTACAGCAGCGGTTGATTACGCAGAACAGCTATGAAAGGTAAAACTCAAGTTGGGGGGGGGCATTCCATTGTTTCTCCAATGCTCAAGATAAGAGAAGCACCTAATTTAAGCTGTAAGCGGCCATTTAGATACGCAGTTTTGTCCCCCGTACTTCGCGCGCATCACACGACAGTCTTCAGCGAAACTGGAGGACCCATGGAATATCAGCATGAGGTCTTCCATTAACCACCTCACTATTGAATGTGTTATACCTTTCCCTGAATTCATCGAGGATATGCGTGATAACGTCTGGAACTGAACTGGTGTATACTCGATATCGGTCAGTTGGGGTGGGTGTGTCACCGGAAGTGACGTGCACTTGATAGGAACTATGTGGATAAGCTGCTTCCAACATACATCGCTGGCTATCAGCAAAGCATGCTGGCAACAGCTTATCCACGCACTTCTATCAAGTGCACGTCACTTCCGGTGACACACCCACCCCAACTTTCGGATATCGACTGTACATATACATTTTTCACTTGAACACCTACATTTTTCTTGATTAAAGCGAGAAATTACGATAAAATTTCTGTGCAGCATGGAAGAACGAGCAGCACTTCAAGCAGTAGCTAGAGCCCAAAGGAATCGAGATGTGGCCTTTTTGTGACTAAAGGTGCGCTCGTTGCAGCGCCCTGGGGCTGCCAATCCTTTCTGAGCTCCGCCTCCGCCTGTGCTCCGCCCCTCAGCAGATCGCTGTTCGATTATCATTCTGATAAGGTATGCCACTTCGAGCGCGTATCCAATTTTTTTCTCATGGAATGCTATATCAATCAAGGTATGATCTCTGGTGGTATGATGGCAGCTATGGTTTAACGAGTGCCGACGACCTCTTAGTTGGTTGCCAACTCGTCCATTATCGGAGGTCAACGGGCAGAGGAAGTGGTCCCATTTTGCGCGTTTTTGACGGATTTCTTTGCTTTTTTCGCTACTAGGGCATTATTCAGCATCTTCACTTCCACTATGAGCACAACAGAATCCTATCGCAATCTCTCGCTTTAAGGAGGATTGCACGGAAAGAACGAAGGTCGAAGAAGGGAGAAATCGCCTAGTGGGGAGAGCGGTGAATCTCTTGAGGGTGCGGACAGACACGCAATCGGCATCGAAAGATTTGACCTCTGAGATCTAGCATGGCTCAAAGTTGGCGAGTTCGGCGATCTCCGCCCACCGATCGTCTGATCACTCGCCGTAGTACAATAGGTGGCGAGTGATTAGATAGCTGAGAGAGCGTAGGGTTGAAGAGGGCAAAGCGATGAGAGTCGCATCAATGCTCAAATCAACGGACAAGGAAGGGGTCCCATTTCTCCGGTTCTGGGCCGTTTTTCGTGGTTTCGCTTTCTTTCTGGTACTACTCACCATCTCTACCTCAATTTGGAATGGGTTGCTTTTCCATCGTAAATTCGTCCTTTAAAATAATTCAGCGGTGATAGGTTTCTTGCTGTCAGTCTCAAAATGAAAATGAAGTATGCCTATTTA
>MU878196.1:4797-17786 GCA_036418205.1 Ostertagia ostertagi
GACGTCAGAGCTATGTCGAAGATTAAGGACGTTTTGGTTCACGTCAATGAAGCGAAGCACCGATTTGCTGGGCATTTGATCAGAAGAAACGATGGACGTTGGAGCTCGAAGACTGCTCAATGGTATCCGCGCGAGAAGAAACGGCCACTTGGCCGCCCTCCTTTACGTTGGGCAGACTCTTTGGCATACAGAAACAACGTGTATGATCCTGTGTCCCTTAAGGTGGCCGTACACTGGACAACGAAAGCCAAGACGCGAAAGAAGGAAAGAACTGGGACCAGGGTCAAGCGTGCGTTGAGGAATCCTCGACACGTCGCAGGGGGGGGGGTCGTATTGGCCCGCTGGGTGGAAGAGATCGAGCCATTTTGATGCAGTGGGATCATCACCGCCGGAAGACAAATATCAAGGATGAGTCGATGCCAGGCCAGAGGATTTCCAATGAAAATGATATTTCACCCACACAAAATTTTCGTGATTCTGAGGCGTCCGGTAATTCTTAGTTACTTCAGTGTTTTATCACCACACAAGTTAAAGAATCTGAATTTCGCACGCTTTCCAAGAGATATTTCATCTTTCAAGTAAGACCCCGAATCTGAAGGGATGTGAGGTACACGGCGCATCCGAGAAAGGGTCTAGTTGTTGCGCGCGCTTCAACTACGGCTCCTTGGACAAACAACTCAATTCAGGAACAATCGAGAGAATTCTGAAAGTGTCCGTGCGCATTTACAGGGAGGTGTACACCATTCAACATTGCGTTAACGGACTCTTCAGGGTTAAATTTATAAACATGTAACCTTTAAAGTTGAGAAACGCTAATCAATCACTTTTCTTAGAAAGAGAAAAGCAATGATTCCAAATCTGCTCTTACTTTAGTACATACGCCCTTAAAAGGATATACAGCCGTTGAAATAGTGCCAAATGTAGCGAAAAAGTACCTTTCGGCGGTACTCGTGCAAAATCCTCAACGTAGCCGTTTTTTTAATACTGGACGTTTGGAGCAGTTCTAGTAAGCATTTGATAGAGCAAATCTTCTAGTTTATGATGGCGTATTTACTTTTCGGATTGGATGAGTTTGAACGGAGTTATGGCTTTAGGAAGTAAAAAAACTCGCACTCATCACAAATTTTCCTCGTTAATTTTGCGAAAATCCTCAACGTGGCCATTTTTTGAATACTGGACGTATAGAGCTGCTTTAGCAACGGTTTGGTAGAGAAAATCTTCTAGTTTTGTCTGCCATATTAACTTTTCGAATTTGACGAAAATGAAGCAAGTTGTTGCTTCGGAAAGTGTAAAAACTCGTGCTCATCTCGAATTTTCCTCGTTAATTGACCTAAATTTGTTATTTCTTATAACTTTTTGTAATTTCATACTGATTAGAAAAAGCTCTTCACAAAACTTCCAAATCTGCTTTCAGATTGAAAATTCGTCATATTTGAAGAAAGTTATAATCATTTGAATATTTGTTCAAATTTCAATAGTAAATAAGCTGCTCCACGGTCAACGCCAAAGTCCAGTCAACACACAGCTGGCGAAGGCGGTTAAAAAGCTTCTTTCAACTGAAGGGCTACGTGCAAATTGAGAACCACAATCTGTGTAGTACTAGAATTTGGTAAGTCTTGTGGAGGAAATAAATAAAGAACAGATGTTGTCATGGTATGCCATTTTTAGTGGCTAGTTTGTCGTTTTCTGGTCTGTTTCTCGTTTGCTCGTTTGGTAGGACTCATCAATAATGATTATTCTTTGACTTTTTCACTTTTGTACTTCTTAAACGAATTTTTTTGTGGGCGGTGGGGTAGCAGGGCTTTTTTATGAGCAGTTTTGGGGGAGAATTAAACAAGCTTTTCAACCTTTTCATAGTTCGGCTTTTGAAGAGGGTTGTTTCATGGACTTCGGCCTCCGGCGGAGGGTGGTGGGGGGGGGTCGTATTTCCAAATTTTCCTCAACGCCTCGCTTGACCCTGCTTGGACCGCAGCAAAGTCCATTGCGCCGTCGCTGATCAACGGATGCGTTAATATCGAAGTAAGTACGTATGCATCTACGAAACAAAGCACGCGACTCACTCTTGCGAAAACCCACAGCTGAAACATATTACATCACATATTCGGCATATTTACGACGAACACGAACATAAAAATGAGAAAAATAAAAAATGAACGGAAATAGCCTACTGCTTTCAAAAGCACTTATTTTCGTGCAGCACCGATCGACCACTGCGCTCATCATGGGTTCGGCAGTCTAGCACGGGGATACAATAGGAAATCCAAGTCAATAATCTCATTATCAGAATGGGCTTATTTCCCCTTCCACATAGTCTTTCGAAATATGACTCTATTTTAGCCTCTTTAGGTGGTGCAGCTCTTTAGCTCAGGAAGGCCTATGATTATCGGTCCAGCCTGAAGCTGCTATGAGAGTTCTCTTAATCGTATTACTGATAGATGGCTTCTTAGGGAAGACAGTAGCTCTGAATGTGCAAGATCCCTTCCGATCAGCCTTCCAGATAACGTCGCAATGGCCCATGATCCTTCGAAGAGACCACGAACCGTGCACAAGGTTCCCATGGCGAATTCGTGTGATGTCGTCTGTGCAGAAAGCTGTTATAATGGTTTTGTATAGAATGATGGTGCTTTGTGATGATGTTGGAGCAGATCAAAATGTGCTGTGCATTAAAACCTGTGAGCGTAGCTGTCTAATGTGAGTGAAGTGTCTCCTTTTTTAGTCAAACTGTTATACCAGTAGCGGTCAAAAGTTTGGAAACTTTTTTATTTTTGATCTAGCGCGGCCGATACATAACGAAATTGTCCCAAATTTAGATATTACCATACAAAATCGAGTTCAGAATACGACGGGGGAGAATAATTTCCAAAACTATAATCATATTTGAGAAATAAGATTTTTTTTTCAAGTAATGGCGCGTCAAAAGTTTGGAAACTTTTTGTTTCCCTCATCATTATGATTCCTACTCTTCAATGTTCACTTGTTTCTGTTAATTTTAGTTAAACCATTGAGTAATGTGTAATTTCAAAAAATTCATATGCAAAGGAAGCAGTTTTTCCATGGGAGGTCCTTACTAATCCGGAATACGAAATTGAAACTGTTTCTTAGTAGTTCACTCTCTACGGAAGCAATAGCATCGAACGTTTCTGGCGTTGTTGGAGTCGAGCAAGCATAAGAAGAATGATCATTCACAAAAAGTATCCTCACAAGAAAATTGGCCTCTCAAATACTTCAAAGCGGTGCTTTTTTTTTTTTTTGCGCAGTTCCTCGCTACCCCCGACATCCCAACTAAGATACGATAACTTTTTTTGGCTTTTACTTTCCTAAATCATATGAAAAGTCAATGCATGGAAACATCCGTGGCGCGAACCCTGACGAAGTTTTTTAATACGTATAGGATGTCCTTCAATGTAGACATTGGTTGGGCTTCAGGGCAGCATGGACCCAACCGGGCTTGCCGCACACACGGCTAACATGGAACGAAGCGAGCAGTTTAAAAATTAGCCATCAGCGACAGATGGGTAGTTCTGTATTTCTCAAAAAACGATGCCGTATGACACTTGTTAAGTGTCTCTATCAAGGAGAAACATCGAATTTATAGTTACTAGATCTAACAGTCAGAAATAATGTGGAAGGATTGTATAGATGGGAAGAGTTGTTACACCGATCCATCGCGATTTTCCCCAATTTTATCGTATGCAGGCGAAATTTGGGGTTCGGTCGTAAGGTACTCTCAAGAATACCAGTCTGTAGCAATACGATGACTTCCGTTTCGGTATGCAGTAACTATCCGGAAAGACGCGGTTTCGTATCGCGGAAATGATTCCAAATGTAGACTGCTTCGAACAGAAAAAGCTGGTATAAAGCGGCCAAGTTAAGTTATAAAGTCTAATTGAGTTCTTCATCCCACGGAAGAACTGGCATGTCGCTCAACCCACATGCCAGTTAAGAATCTCACCAAACAATGCGCTTTAGTTAACCAGTGTGCAGAGTTCGACTTAAAAGTTCTTAAATTATTTTCCGTTCAACTCCACGTCAACAAAAACAATGCCGGCATGGAAATTAACACCTACTCATCGAATAAATTTATCATGTAAATTCGAGAGCTATTTTGTTGGAATTCGCGTAAATTCAAAGTTTTCCAAACTTTTGACGCGCGCCATTTCTTATAAAAAATCGTATTTTTCAGACTGAGATTTCAGTTTTCAAGAAAATATGTTGTTAATCGTAATGTACACTCAATTCTGCATATAGTAATCGGAATTTGGGACAATTTCATCGTCTATTGGCTACGCTAGATCGAGAATAAGAAATTTTCCAAACTTTTGACCGCTACTGTACGTGAATCAACTTGATTGCAGAGGCCGTGGCCACGTGTACCACGTGATACATTCCGTGCGGGATACAGAGTGTGATGACCTTTCTTGTAGGCGCGGTTTCTTCTTCTTTAAGATTACTCCGTTTTACTTCTTTTTGATTGCTTCTTGAGTTCTAATTTGGTCGTTATAAATCGCGGATGGCTCAAACAAGCACTGAGCGCCAATTGTTACGAAATTGAGATCATCAGGTGTATGCGTTTACCTCGTCCAGATATACAGCGAGCATGGTCAATGGAACATAGGTCTGATCATGACCAAATCTGGCGCTGCCGTAATTAGCAAGCCTTCTATTAGGTTGGTCCAGAAATCTTGCAACAAACTAGTGTGAATTTTGATTTTAATATTTCTATTTTCTTATTGTTCTTTCTTCATCATTATAACACCATCAATATCTACAATTTCGTATGGCCAACGCACTAGAAACTGTTTCGAGCCTCTGTTTGTAGAAAAACTCAGCAGAGTTATATAGAAGGATAGAATCAAACACACCGATTTTTGACATTGATTTATGGTTATGGGAATGAGATTCTTTTCTCTTAGAAGGGTGTGTTGTGTGGTTGTGTTTTGAGCAAGGTGGGCATCCTTGGCGCACGAGTTATTTTTAGGGTTTTAGGATGCGTTATTAACGGAGAATCGCCGTTCCGAGAGTCGGGCCCGTCGAAGTTTTCCGTTTTTTAGCACTGTGGTTTAAACGCGTTTTATGTATATATATTTTTGTCTTGCGGTTTCTTTAGCGCATTGAAAGGCTGTTTGCATCGAGTGGGCGCGCTTGCGAATTACCGCTGACTGCGGACATCAAAACACATAGTGATTTCTTTTTTAAGCTCAAGCCGAAGCATGCATTCACAAAGATCAGAAGGCACATAATTGGACGAGGTTGCACTTAAGCAGTTTAGACTTCCCAAGTGCGTTTTGAACTAGAAATGTCGCGCTTGTTTAGGTTTAGACCTGCTACCTCCCCAAATCTTCGACAGTGGTCGATTGGCAGATCGTAAGAGTCATAGTAAGTGGTCCTTGAAAGTAGTGGCATGTGCGATTCAAACTCTATTTTCGGTTTGCAACTCTTTTGGAGATGTCTCCGTTCCGGCCATTGTCACATCAGAATTCCTCTGGCAAACGATCAATAGTCCATCCAGGTCCATTTTCAACAGCGTCACGTAGAGCAGCCCGGGATGCAGTCACGAAGAATCCACAACGAGAAAGTTTGGTGTGGTGGATTATCCTGAATACAACAAAGTCAACGCTGAGCAAGAGTTGAGTTCATGTGTTCACCGTGCTTTAACACGTTGACGACATCGCATGTTTTGGCATTTTGCACCTCGTGGGACAGGAGCGATTTTGCGACCGCGCCGTCCTCACCTTACTTACGCTTATTTTTTGTTAAAAATGCACAATAACTTGAATTTCATAGGACTATTTCGGCAAGGACGATCGCACAAAGGTTAAGTATATAAGTAGCAAAAGGTTTTCGTTTAGAAGAGCGCATAATAACCACGAAGAAGTAAAAAAAACATCACTTTCGCTGCGAATGAAATTAAAAGCATTTATATCTAAGTACTCCCATCAAATCAAATATATTGAAACTCACAGAGTTTTGTTTCAACTAACTCTAAAATCTTTCATAAGAATATTGACGGCAGTGAAAGTATTATTAAGAAAGAATCGGAACGAAAGTTTTGTGCGTTCGGAAAATCTTTGCTTAATCAAAAGATACTTGACCACTCTAGCTGCCAAGCGGTTTATAGTCATGCTAATGTATTATCTATAGAATGAATACAAGAAACCCGAGAGGAAGGAGCGCAAGCAAGCATAAAAGTGAGTAGCATAGACTTGACGCGCTTGCGCGTCAGAATGTCCGATGCGGTGCGAAATTCTTGACGCGCATGCGCGTCAGCTTGTCGTCAACGTGTTAAAGGAGCGTTATCCTTGCTCATCTACGGCTGGATCCTTGGCTGATAGCATGACTTGAGGAAAATTTCCAGAGTGAGTTACTCGTAGAAACTAAGGGCCCGAAGAGCTTTTCGCAAAGTTGGCGTAATACCCATAACAAGTAGTGAGACAACGAGCAGACCGGTTGGCTGAAGTTGCGAAGGTGGCTACGTCAAGAAATGTGTTAAGGAAATTTTCGGATTTCTCAAAAAAATTTTAGCATTAAATGTACTTTATTGCAAGACTTATGAACCAACCCAATATTAGGCTGTCCAGAAAGTTATGAGGGTTCCGATGTGTTCGTCTCCGATGTACAATTATATAGACACTTTCCGGGTAATTTTCACTAAGCTGCATATAACCCCACATCGTTGAAAAGCCCATTTTATTCTCTTTCTCACACTGCTATTGCATCTGATGCCTCAAGTTTAAATATGGCTCAAAGCTCACGAACTGACATTAATCCACCAAAGCCTTTTACGATTCAACATTCTGACGTTTCGTCAAGATCGCATCAGAATGACACCATCAGAAATAAACTAACTTATTTTCCACGCGAAGTGTAACGGACTGATACACACAGTCAGTACATTAGTAGCGATTGTCTTATTTGGTGTCTTAATGCATTCCTAATGTTGAAAAGCACGTTCGCAGAAGCAATTTGCGTATTGCATGAATGGAAGGGTGATCTCTAGCTAATCGTGAGACGCAATTGTTTCGGTTGTTAACACGTTGACGACAGCGCTCGTTTTGGCTTTTTTTCACCTCGTGGGACAATGGCTGTTTGGCGGCCGGGAATTCCGTGACGCGTTACCGCGTCCCGCTGTCCCACGAGGTGCGTTTTTTGGAACTTAACTCGGAATGTGACGAAACAAGATACAATGGTAGCTGGGAGTAGGGAACAGATGGTGACGCACCACAAAACCTGTCTGAGCCTTTCAGATTTCCGATTTCGGAGATAGTGGTAACGATGTCGCAGATATAGAATCCATGAGCCAAGAGCAATAAAGCCAGTCCAAAATATGTATATAGCTGGATATTTGCGCGCGTTCAAACTATCTCGCTGAGAGGGTGTAGGCAACTTGCGCGCAGCGTCGTGAACTCTAACCTCCCCCAACTCTACTATCGCTCGAAACATACACGTTTTACAAGCCGTGTTCAAGTAAGTTAATCTCTACTTCGAAAGTAAACGCAAATATGCACAGCCTGACAAAAGCTCCACTGAAAAAAAAAACGTTGATTAAGGCGCATCTAATGGCTGAAACTTATAACGATCCCAGCGACACAATGGATTTCGACGCTATGCTAGTCGCATCGGATGACGAAGAAGTAAGTGAAGATGAGGAGGATGACCTGCTTCCAGACACGGAATCAGAAGAATCGGAAGACGAAGAATCTGATAGCGAAAGTGTCTCTTCATGGTTGAGTGATGTTTTTCCACACGATCCTTGGGACTTTAGTGGCGCTACTACCCCAGATGATGCTGTTTTTGCCTGTCAAGAGCCTATAGATTATTACGAGCTGTTTCTTAACAATGAGATTTTAAGTCTAATCGTTGAAGAAACTAATCGCTACGGCAAACAACAGAGTGAAGAATTTCGAGAGACTAATCCGGATGAGATTAGAAGATTTGTTGGTCTTTGTTTGCAAATGGGATTGGTCAAGCTACCAAACCTACGACACTACTGGAGTTCGCGACCCGGTATTGGTGGTCATGCTGTTGCTGCCAAGATATTACCAAGGACTAGATTTGAGGAACTTTTAAGGTGTCTTCACCTAGCAGATAATGACAACTTTGACGGTGACCGACTGTACAAAATCAAACGATTCGTCCAGCTGTTCAACGACGCATCCGAAAAGTATTATCCAATCGGGAAAGAATTGTGTATCGACGAGTCGCTTGTTCCTTTCCGAGGAAGAATCGTGTTCAGACAATACATACCCTCCAAGAGGTATAAATATGGAATAAAACTATTCAAGCTGTGCGGAAAGGGTGGCTATACAGTGAGGATAAAGATTTACGCCGGCAGAGACCCATCAAGAGATGAACCACTCGCTGATAAGGTTGTAATGGATTTGATGCAAGGTTACCTCGACGAAGGGCGCACACTTTGCACAGACAATTTTTATTCAAGTGTTGGACTAGCCGAGAAGCTTATCTCAAGAAAGACTCATCTCGTTGGAACGATGAGGAGAAACAGAAGAGGAATCCCGACAGAGATAAAGGACAAAAAACTAAAAAGAGGTCAACTGTGCTGCAAGCAAAAACGAAATGGGATACTAGTGCTCAAATGGAGAGATAAAAGAGATCTGTACATGATCTCCACAAAACACGACGCAGCAATCGGATTGTCTCAGAAACCGAAAGTGGTGGAAAGCTATAACGATATGAAGGCATTTGTGGACCATTCAGATCAAATGGCATCGTGTACGCCGTTCGTGCGGAAAACAACAAAGTGGTACAAAAGGATCTTCTTCCATTTGATTACACAAACAGCAGTGGTCAATGCATGGAAGTTATATAAAGACGCAATAAGGAATATTCGACTGAATGACTTCAAATTAGAGCTGGTCGAATCAATGCTAAAGGATGAGCGGGACTATGTTCCAACTCGTACGTTCAACTACACGCGACATGAATTGGAGGAAGTACCCAAAGGTTCGAGGGGGGTTAATAGAGAAGGTGTTCTGGGTTGTTACGCAACACTTTCCAAAGAACGCGGGCGCGCAACGGCCGCAAAAAATACTAAAAAGGGTCAACACGCGTTGCAGTAGGTGTAAAAAATTTTTTTGTATTGAATGTTTTAATCGGAAACACAAATCTTGCCAAGTGTAAAACTACTTTTTGTACTTCGCATCTTGTAAGCAATTGTTTTCATACCTCCTTTTTAGTGTATTCGCTAGCTTATTCCAGAATAAAAGTCGAAGTTGGAAGATAACTGAGGATTACATAAGGTTCAGAAAACCTTTGCTAAACTGAAGCATATCTAACCTATCCATGGACCACAGCGTTTATAGTTGCATTACTATATGATCTGTAGAATGAGTACAAAGAACTTAGGAAGAAGTTGCGCGAGCGCTAGAAAAAGGGATCACTTGGGTGGGACGCGTTACCGCGTCACAATGTCCCACGAGGTGCGCAAAGTGGGACGCGTTACCGCGTCACGCTGTCGTCAACGTGTTAAGCCTTGGCTTCGGGGTTAGATAGAAACATTGGCCTGAAACCTATGCTTCAAAATGAACAAGAGGTTTCAAGGCAGATCCGAAGTCTTTACATGAGCACAGCTGGAGTATTCAAAATTATCGATTCTGGGACTATCATGATATTTATGGAGGCCAATGTCTTGGTTTTTTAAATCATCTTCAATGTCTAGGTCGCTTGCAAATCATTTACGTATTTACTATAAAGCACTTGCTCTGTCTGGTTCGGTTCTGATATGTCTGTTGTCACGAAATGCCTAACTCCTTCAGGTCCGTCTGGAGAGACCGGGTAACCAAGGTTTCGCGAGGCACAAAACATACATCAGCTAGGCAGGCCCCCGCCCATAGTGGACGCGAAGCTGCATCGAACAAGTGAGTCGTAATGACGCGAGATCCGGTACATTCAAAAAGCAGCTCGAAATCCGATGAAGAAGCAGGTAAAGGTGCACATTGGTAAGCTCTTTCGAATTAGGGAATCGAATTAGGGGAAGAATCAGCACACTAGGTGGGCGGGGCGTTCTCCAAAAAAAGCGTGCTCAGTAAAAAAAAAATCAAAACCGGTTAGGAGAAAGTCTAGAAAGCAGAAAACAAACGTCCTGAGGTGTTCCCCGCACATGACGGTGAGCGGCAGGCCCGCCATAGTGACGGAAGCCGTGCCCTAAAGTAATAAATTCTAGAAGACCCATAAATTCGGTTCCTAAAGCCTTGAGAGAGCGGAGAGAGCATGGGGAGAGGTCAGAGAAGAGGGGGGGGGGGGAGTGGCCGTAAACAGTGGGCCCGGCGTACAACGAAGTGGCGGAGATTGCTAGCAAAAATTTCATGGCTCGCGTTACAGGTCTGCATCGGGGGTGAAAAAGTGGATCGAGAGGTCAAGCTGGGAAGGGAACGAAAAGTGAAGTTGTATGTGAATGAGGCGAGCATGCACCAAAGCTGGGCGGAGCTTTGTTGCCAGACTTACTGTCTCGGCGCTCTCACAAAGTTTCAGAGATCGCGAAAAGGGCAGAGCCGGCCGAATGAGAAAGAGAACTCGTAATGGTGGGGACAGAGACATGCGTACAGAGGGCGCGGGTTTGCCACCAAGCATGTGAAACGGCTCAGAGACAGTTCAGAGATCGGGAAAACGTAGAACTGGCGAGGAAGAAAAAGGCAGATGGGTCACTCAACAGAAACACGCGGAATGTTTCACGAAGTTTATAAATCGGTCTCTAGAGATCGGGAAAAGCAGACAATGGTTGACGAAGAAATAGATGTCAAAAGCCATGTCTGTGAGTGAGAAGGCGGATAAAGAATTAGTCAGGAAGATATTTCGTATTGTAACGCCAAATTTGAGAATTTGGAGCGTGCGTACGAAACCCATGCCATCGCAGAATTGCGTTGTGCGCGCAACTCGTGCGGCGCCAACTGGTAATGCTTCGAAATGAAGAATTCACGATAAGGACGAAGGTAAGAAGGGGAAAATTGCATAGTTGGGAGACAGGCGACCTCCAGAGGGTGCTGACCGACGCGCAACTGGCAAAATCTCGGCGGCGACTCGACATGACTCTCTTGCGGCGCCGTCGCGGGTACACCGATTACCTAATCACTCACAGCAAGTTATACAGTGGCGAATGAGTTATTACGACCGAGAGAGCGTAGCGTTGAAGAGAGCACAGGGATGAGAAAGGGGTCCTATTTCTCGGTTCCCATTTCTCGGGTTTCGGGCCGTTTCAAATGGTTTCTTCTCCATCTGACCGCCTGTACCCTTACTTACAATGAGCTAACTTTTCATTGTAATTCTGCCTTCAAAGGAAGCCGCGCTGAATATGGGGTTGCTACCTTCGCGTAATCAACCGATAAGACCTGAGACTGATAATGGTTGGACGAGTGTACCCCATAGGAAGATACGATACGATAAGATAAGAAGATACGGCTGCTTGGAATGAGGTGCACTCCAGAATGAAAATCGGACGATAACGATAACGGTATCATATCTAGCACGCTGCCACTGCAACCCTTCCACATCGATACGTAGGTGTATTTGATACCCCGAAGTGGATTTACATTGCATACCCGGCTAAAAATGAAATTGAAAGTAGGCAGGGCCTTAGTGGGACATTTAAAATGGGCCGATGGTGGGTACACTACTACATAGAAGTAAGCCTAGGAAAGCTCACAGCATCCTATCAGATTTCTCTAAATCTTCGTCCAAAGCGCTGTAGCTTATGAGTGGCTTTCTCACTATCCTGTCCTCCTCCCTAATCCCAACGACATGACCGCCAAGAAGTGTAATAATTGAGTGAAATAAGCCTTCTATTCTGTTCGATAGGCATGTGATGTGAAATATACCAATGGACTATAAAAGAACGATTAAAGGTGTCGTAGCCGAATATCAAATTAACCACTAGAAAATGAAGAAAATGATCCCGACGACGAGCTCAGTGCGAAATATGTGGTCGGGACGGGCTCGCACATCATTTGTTGGCGCCAGGGTTACGGTAGCCCGTCGCTTGCATACTGATGTTAGATTCTTGTGAGCAGAACATTATGACAATGATTTCGACACCAGGTGGACTTCATTGGCTCATAAGACAGAGATTTCGTCAAGAAAAGCGCTGAATGCGTTCTGGATTTCGGCTAGAAATCATGTAAATAACAAGCGTGAAAATGACCAAATGACCTCTTGACATTCATGCGATATTACGAACTAATTTCGTATAGGAAAGTGCTTCTCAATGTTAGTATTGCATAAGGAGAGCAAATAAGATAATTGCTGCTAATTTGCTGACTGTCCGCTACCCTTCGCACTTGTTTCTCAAAAGCCTTTGTTCTCTCTCTGACGTTTTTGCAGTCTTCTGAAGTGAAGTTTTTGAAGGTTTCATTTGTGCTCATTGGGCATTAATTGTACGAATTGAAAGGTTCAAAAAGGGAGAAGACCTGTAGAATCATACCATCTAAAGGCGATTCCCATGGTATTGCCCTTTGTAATCGAGTAAGCGTGTGGCGATCTTTCAAAACTTGCAGACCGTCAAAGATTCATGGCAAGCTCAACAGAAGATGGAAGATCTCTTGTGAGTATTCCTAGAGATCCATTGCTAAATTTTGCTTTCATTATTGATAATAAATACATTGCTCCAAGGGTACGGTCGTGAACGGTGGAGTAGACAACTTTGCCAAAGCCTTAGGTATTGTGGTGGGTGGAGTGGTGATGTAATGTGTCCGGTCTTGTGTGAGGAGGTTGCTCGCCAAGACTCTACGAGTTGCCACGCGGAATTGAACCTCTGAAGTGCTACAGTGCACAGCTTAGTCTAAATATTTATTAATCTAACCGAACACTAACGATTAAATCTGCCGTCCGAATATTGGATGTTGATATTGGTTGCCGCCGGATATTGATTGTATTGATCGAAGCCGGATATTGGGTATTGGAGGTGAAGTGCCGGAGATGACCAGATGGAGGTCGGAAGACGGATGAGCCATTATGGCAATGAGCCCCGACTGAGGAAAGCT
>MU878205.1:0-16147 GCA_036418205.1 Ostertagia ostertagi
AGCTCCTCACTAAGGATGGGCCTCCTTTACTTGACCTGCCCTCCTTCGTCAACCGCAGTCCGCTTTTTGCCGGTCTCCAGACTCCTCTAAACTGCATTATAAATCTCGTGGTAAACTCCGCCTATTTCGTTGCATGTCCCACCTGCATTTTTCTTTCTGGCCAACCTCTTACCACCTTTTACACGGTCTCTAAAGAATCAGAAGGTGCACGATATAACTGCGTCTTTGATCCAATTTACATATACGTTTTTCGGCAATGCGCTTTTTGGAGAATGCCCTTTACACCATGAGAAATTCACTACATTCTCCTTGTTTTTTTTTAGTTTAGTTATAAGTCAGGCAACAAACTCCACTCACTTTGTTGTATGCCCCGCCCGCCAACAGAACTTGACGCAAACTCCGCCCGTTTTATTGCATGTCCCCCTCACCTATAGACAAATTCTATGGCTTCTTTCCCTGGTCTCCACAACTTCTTGAAACAGAGTTGTGAAATTTCGTGGATAACTCCGCCCTTTTCGCTGCATGTCTTGCCCACCAACAGCAATTAACCTTTTCCCCCGCCAATCTCTATCCACTTTTTCCCAGTCTCCGGAAAATCCAAAGCCAAAACAACAGCTTTAAAAAATCCCGCTCACTTTCGGATAAGCTGCGAACTCCTTTAACATTCAGCCTTCCCTTCTTCTCTGACCTCTATCCACTTTTTCCCTCTTCCAAGACTTCTCGGAACCGAATTATGAGGACTTGTAGGAAACGCGTGCACTTCAGGACACGCTCCGCCCATTGTGGCGGCCTCCGCCTACTTCATGTATGTTGAAAACACCTTACACACACCTAACACCAAACACATTGCTTTTCTGCACAATTTGTTTTCTGCTCTGTAGGCTTTCTCCCAACCGAGTTATGAATTTTTCATAAAGCACTGCTTTTTTAGAGAACGCCCCGCCCACCGGGGGTGGGTCTCCCTAATTCGATCTGGCTTACCAATGCACACCTTTACCCACTTTTTCCCAGTTTCGAGGCTGTTTTGTGACTAATCTTGAAATCTTTCTATTCCTTCCGATGTACGCCACGCCCACTGTGGGTGGGGTTCCATGCAGCTGTTGTATGTTTTGCATTTCGTTACCTGAGCCACCCATCTCACACTTGACCAGGTCTCTACAGATGGATCTCTAGGGAATTTCGTGACGACACACAGAACGGGACAGCAAGACTGGACGGACGAAACGCTTATACCGTAGTGAAGTTATGGATGTGTCCCATCAGGTGTTCCAGTTCAGAACGGGGGGATACGCACAAGCTGTTTAAAGAAGCAAATAACAAACACAAAGCAACTAACTGAAGGCTTTCGAATTTTCTCTGGAAATACGGATCTGTTTTGTCAATCGGCCATTGGAGCTGTCCGAGTATTGTGGATATCTTATGGCCATCCCTACAGGAAACGGCAGTATTTGCACTGAGTTGCCAGGTCAAGTAAACGAGGCCCATCCTTAGTGGGGAGCTCCCTTCAAATGCACCAACTCAGGAAGAAGTCGCGTAAACACTTCCCTTTAGTGTGTAGTTCAGACCGCCAGAGGACAACCACAAATGTGACGTTCCCATACAGATATACAAACCGACACACCAAATTAGTGGTTTATATAACAGAAGGAGAATTCCAGTGAATCCGAAAATATCCAGCAAGATTTTGACACTATCACATGGCAGACAGCTATTTGCTGGGACGGATATTGGCAGCATCCCTTTCGAGTAGGGCACTAGCGACCATATTGGGCTTCCATATTATGGCTCTGGATGGTGTTCGAATCAAGTACCAAAAACATGAGGTTGTTGCGCGACAGAGAAAAGCGGATTCGAAAATTGGGACATGTCTGAGGTCGCACTGTTCGATATGGACGAGGCATGGTCAAGCTGTTGTAGTGGTGCCGATTTCAAAACTTTTTACAAACCATTGCATTTACTATTTATGTTTTTTATATATTTTACGCCGTCCATCGAAACCCTAAACCTCTAACTGACTGGGGATCCCGTCAATAAGAATGTCGCAGATGTCTTCAAATACGTTCTTACCAAAAAATGTTGAAACTGAACTGTTGAAATTGTTGAGACCGTACATCCAAATTGCCCCGTTGCTTTTTTATGAACATATGAGTTCTTAATCTATTGAACGCTAATAACCGTGTTATCAATAATTAATAACTTTACTAAAAACTTTCAATTTCGAGAATCACACGAAGAACCTAAGATATTTCATTTAGAGTGGTTTCGCTGCTCAATTTTCATTTTTTCTCTAACTTTGTGCGGTTCTCCTAGATTTCCGACTTGAAAGTTCCCTCAAAATTATTCTATAAAACGGTTAGAGACTCAAAAAACTACACGATCAGCTCTATAAAATGATGAACTTTCCTGAATGCTCTGAATTGGCAATCTCTCTATTATCCAGACTTTCTGGTCAAAATTCGTTGCATTTTTTTCACGTTGATCTGAGGTGAGAGCATCGGAATTCTCCTAACAATATGCGAGTTCATGCTCACTGAGGATGCGCTGAAAGGCAGAATTACGATGAAAAGTTAGCTCATTGGAAATAAAGGTAGAGGTGGTAGCGGAGGAGCGATGAAGAAGAAAACACGGTTCGAAACCCGAAAAAAGGACCCCTTCTTTGCCCGTTGATTTGCGCATTGATGCGACTATCATCGCTGTGCCCTCTTCAACACTACGCTCTCTCTGCTATTTAATCACTTAACCACGTAGAGACCTGCTGTGAGTGAGATAGTCGGTGGGCGGTCCTCGCCAACCGCGCCAAGAGTAAGCCATGCTATTCGCCAAGGTAAAATCTTTCGCTGCTAATTGCGCATCGATGAGCATCCCTCAGGAGGTCTGCCTATCTCCCAGCTATGCAATGTTCCCCTTTTTTGACCTTCGTTCTCATCGTGAATTCCTCCTTTGAGCAACAACTTTTGCTCTGAGATGCTCCATGTTGGTTAGTGGTCGCAGTTGCATTCAGAGGTCCGCTCTCATTTGCCACATCGCCATGCCTTATCCGTAAAATCTTTCGGCTATGGAGAACTTTTTCAGAACTGTTTGTTGCATATTAATAGGGGCACGTGCGTGGAGCATGACCTGATGATCATTTTTTCTGAGCTGCCCTGCGAGTGCCACAACGAAAGGCAGAAAATTTTCGTTAAGAAGTGAAATTTTACAGCATTCAAAGCGTCGAATGGTTGCATTTTGGGAGCTGAGTGAGTTTAGACATAGTTTCCTCAAGACTGCGGACATCAGAAAGATGCGAAAATTTGTCTTCAATCACAACCCTTCGAATCACAAGCCCTGATTTCGACATGCATGCATTCCCACAGCCGCTCCGAAGAATTGTTATCACGCGTGCCTTATTACATACAAAAAAACCGTTTCGAAAAAACGCTCCATATTCTGAAAGACTTGTCAGAACACTCAAATTCTAAAACTGGTCCTTGCGCTTACGCACTTCCGGCCCCTTACGTTGGCCAGATACGATCCTTCTCGTTAATCTTCCCACAGAGAGTGCTTGACCTTGGCTAAAGACTGCACTCGAAGGGCAAAGCGTGTCCTTGGGTGAGGAGCTTTGCACCATTCTTCCATCGTTTCCAAAAGGTTCAGATAAGTGTAAGAAAGTGTATTGAGGCTAGCAAAGGAGTTGAGGTTAGGCTGTTGCGAGCGACATGCACCGAACCGTGGGGTTGGCCACAAAATCTATTAATTCGGCTCCAAGATAGCCTGGAGATCGGGAAGAAACGATCTGGAGGCTGGTGGAAAGAAAAGTTGAAAGGATATTAGGCTGGGTGCTAGTTGTACAACTATGGTTCAAAATAATGGTCACCCCGTTACTACATAGCTGAAAGGGCATGGTTCCTGGAGCGTACTAAATTAGTTGTTTCATGAAGTTCCCACCTCTCACGTTAAGTATTTACAACTACTAGGAGATGTTTTGTGACTTAGTTCGGAAATTGACCGAAAAAACTGGCACGTTAGTCCTACATTCGATCTTCTTTTGTTGAGCGACATTTCCGGTTTTTTAGCATATATATGTTGCCTAAGGAGATGGAAGTCATCCATCAATATTCCAGCGAATTGCGGCAGTTCGTCAAGAAGCAAGGCTTCATAACCGAATTCAATGAAGACAACTCTGAACTGCTTGAAACTATGATCTTAACATATGCTTTTTCAATTCCAGAACCTGCTCGTGACGTGCGTTATTCGCCGAGCCGTGTCGAATGATCCACTATAAAAGATTCTCTGTTTATAAGTTCTGTCAACCTTTCAAAGTTCATTCAATAACAGCTACATTCCTTTATCTGCTCTGACTGCTTCCAAGGGTTTTCGAATGAGGATCCTTTTCGGCGTTATTCTGCTATTATCCTTACTCCTAATAGTGTCAGGAGGAAAGAGGTGAGTGAGCCATTGTTCCAGCTATTTTTAATGCACTAGCCATACAGAAAATTAATCGCATTTACTTTCTATTTGATTTTGACCATAACCTTGCAGGAGAGTAATAAGTTTTTCAGTGGGACGTTGGAAGAGAAGACATTCTCATTCGCATGGGCGTGATTTCGGGCGTCGACCAGGTGTAGGGTGGGGCATGGGTGGTTTTCCGGGCTATAATAGAGGCACAATGGGCTATCCTTTCGGCGGTTACAGCCCATATAGAGGTGAGATTTAGTCACGCCCTGTGGTATTACTATGCTTTGAAACACTGCTATGATTTCAGGGTGGGGAAAGTAACTGAGCTCTACTCGACAGCAGTAAATGCGTCATGACAAGATGCCATCTTTTATGTGTGGATATGTTTCGTGTTCTGCTATACTGTATTGAAAATTCGTGTTTTTATATATTTAATAAATTGTTCTGCGATTGCTTTGAGCACAAATCAGGCTGGAAGCCTCTGCGAGCTCAAAAGTTCAAAAACAAACGTCGTTGAGACAATTCCACCGAGTAACTGTACTTAAGCACTAAAATCACATCAAATTGTTAGGTCGGTCAAAAAGTATCCGCCGTTTTGCATCCTCAAGTGTTCCCTTGCATTTTTTAAATTTCTTTCGCAACTATTCAAACAACTTGGGTGTCATCTTATAGAGGAAGATCAGCCCTTTCATATTATACGAAAGGTTCGAGGTGATCCTGAGAACTTTTGTCGTTTTACCCTCCTTTTTATGGATCGTTGAATGTTCTTGAAGCTTTTCTACTTTCACAATTTATTGGTAAGCTTTCGGCAATAATGCCATCATCAGACCAATCTTAAAATTACAATACTTGCGACTGATCAACTGTTCTTATACAATAAACACGATACATCGACATACCAGCGATAAGGGAGTACGGAGGACCTATGAGGGTCGGGAACGAGTGAAAAATGAGACATCATCCCCGAGGGAAGGACTTCATTGATTACGTAAGAAGTCTCAAAAGGTCACGTATCTCTTCCTTATCGCTAATTTCCGGTCTGATTCTATGTATTTCAGTCCGATAATTTTCGAGTTGATACTTTTCATAAAAACGCGCTACTTCAAACCAGCAGGAAAATGAAGTGACCACCGCTGATAACTTGTAATAGCGCGAGGCCTCCTGGACACTGCGGCTCTCTTTCCATGAATAATAATACGATGGTCCAACCCTGTGGAGAATTTTGATTCAACAACGACATCGCTCAGGCAGAACGTTCAATGAGTTGTGGTCTTCTCTGTTCACGGGATGACACTCAAGTTATAACGCAGAAAGGTGGTCTCAAGAGGTTGTTTTGAATGATTTTCATTAACATGATGAACCGAGACAGTCATGTCATGACATTCAGTCACAGTTCATCCTGCTCATTCCGCTTCATACCGTATGTAAGTCTAGTAATGTGCTGTGAAGTTTGCGAAGTTACTCGCCCGCCCTATTGCGTCAATCTTAGCATCGTCGAAGATTCCCATTGAAAATATTGTGAATGATCTTCCCTGTGGGAACTAATTTCACAAGCACTTGGTACCTCGTGGCCATGCTTTCTATTCTCTGCTAATCCTATGATACCGTACTTGATCTTATCAGGTTGCATTATTAGGCCGCCGAAATAAATGTGCAGCCGCTTAAATAAAACCCCTTAGCCAAAACGGAGCCATCTACAATAGAACCACGAAAAGTTGCATTTTGCTGTAGTGGCTGAGAGGTTCTGGATCTATTGAAGCGCGTTTAGGGCAAGAGGGCACCACAACGTATTCCTATGATCATAATCGTGGCGTGATAATTGGAGCCAGGTTCAACCGTCACTTTAACTGTTTTCAAAACTTCAACGACCTCCCCCCCTCTTGGAGAGTTTCGAAGCGACCCCCGCCCTCCAGCTTTCATTATGTACTGTGCACTGCCAGGCAAACTGTAACGTTGCGGGAAATAAGTGCAATCAATTAAAACAGAAGGCACATAATTTGACTTCAAAGTTGCAAATATGAGCTCTTTTCTGATAAGCACAAAATCGCAAAATGAATTGCCTTCGTTGGTAACAAGAGTCCGCACAATCTTCCTTCACCAGGTGCATAGCGACGTTGACTATCAATAAAATGAATACGTGCCAACTCTTTCCTGCCAATATCTCAGAATGCAGTTAATAATAATATGTAGACTTCCAGTTCAGAACCACACGATTGCAGGTAACTTCAAAGCTTCCCTAGATATGCGATTAGAATTATAAAAAGGCCACTCTCTTCCGAGTATGTGATCATCTTCAAATAAGCAAATATGAGGAAGTGTAAGAATAGCTCATGAAGTAATTGTATATTATGAGAGTATTAAACTTTGACAAATTTTATCTCTTCAAAAAATTCGCCCTTTGGGACCGTTCGTGCACAACCTGTTTTTTGGGTTTCTGTGACTATAGCTTTTCTCAAATAGTGCATTTCGCAATTCTTGTTCCCCTTTAACCCTTTCCGCCCTGGCGGTGGCAATTGCCACCACCAAATTCAAACGCTTACATTGCCGCTGAAACAGCCATGGTTTTTCTAATCCTGCTAGGTTGCTTCAGTCAACCTTCCCCTTCCTAATTATGAGCTAAACCTGCCATTTCATTGTGTGTTGCTGTTAGTATTACAAGTATTTGTGTACAAGTGCAACAATGAATGGGCGCTGACCCCCGCAACCGGCCAAGTAAGTGTGACTTTTTCTTAAAATACTTGAAGTAGATCCATTCCTAAATCAAAATTATGGGTTATAATGTTATGCAAGATTATAAACTTTTTCGGCATAACTATGAAATTTGAATTGTTTCGACATAAGCTTAAAAACTAAGAAGGTGGGCCAATTTTCAAAGCTTCTTAGTTTCTTTGTTTGTGATCGAATAGCTTCCAAATTTCGCCATAATGATACCTATATGCTCACAAGTAATAAACAATAGCTAGAAGAAAAATTTCTCCACGGGGAAAAATTCAGGTCCGAAAGGGTTAAAAAACTCGTAGGGTTGAGCTTTTTGAATGCTCACTCAAAACTCATTCAAAGTCGATGGACTCAAAAATCGTACCGTTTTGGGGAGGACGCGGACCGATTTTCAGAAGAGCGCTCGTTTTTTTGGCTTTGGGCCGCTATAACTTCCTCTATATTCGACCTTTTGCAGTTTTTCACCCCCTGGAGATACACAGAAGGCTAGAGCTCTCCGATGAACACTAGACTTCGTTTCCGAATGAACCTTCCAAAAAATCGCCGCGTTGGATCTTTTTTGACTTAGAGCAACTCCCCTGAAAACACAAATTTTCGGCACTCAACACTCCACCTCTCTTCAAACTCAATTTATAGGGAATAATGATACCATGACATCGCACAAGCTTTGTGCTTCATACAGATACTAAACCTCTTCACCAAGTCGCCGACAGGCAAATATTTTTTCCAAACTTTTGTAAGCCTCTGGTAGTCAATATACCTGAACGGCCATACTTTTACCAATTTAGCTCCCTGTAGAGCAATATTTGAACAGTTAAAAGATGGACACTTCTGCAGCAGACTGCTCTGCTCTGAGGTGCGCCATGCACTCGCTTTGTGGTTAATAGTCAGAGAAGCACTCGAATGTTGTATCCCTCACCTAATGTCGCGACAGCAAACGTCCTCATTATTCATTTATTTAATACCGGACATGCAGGAAGCATGTAAATGTGACAGAACATTCAGTAATCAAATGCATAAACAAACAACCATAGAAGGGATGAGTCAAAAGAAACAGAACAAAAAAGAATCAAAAATCTTTGCCAAAGATCCTTTGTACTAGAATGAACGATAGTGAAAAATTTAGAGGCATCCAGGGTGAGTACACCATAGGAGAGAGGAAGGATATTAGTGAGTGAGCCCCCTACCCTGTGATCTCACACGCTCCATCTTCGTCACACGGTGCCTGATTCACTCATTCCGAGTCTCCCTATCCCCTAAGCTTAGTCCCAAGGCGCTATGTATAGGTGAGAGAGCCCAGAAAAGCGGGAAGTATGCGGTAAACAGCGGTAATGTCAAAAACGAATGTCATATTCGTAATCAGGACATCAAATACGAACGTATATTTCGTAGTCATGGGCATCAAATAACCCCTATACAGAACTTTACACCGAATTTGGTGAAAACATGTGTCGTGACAAGGTGGCGCCAACTGGCGCCAGATGGCGCCACCGCCAAAAATGAATGTCATTTTCGTAATCAGGGCACCGAATTACCCCTATAGAGGAAGTTTCGACGAAAAATAAAATTTTGAGATTTTGGGGTTGTAATAGTTGAATAGTGCCAACTTCATCCTTCTATTTTATAAAGCGCTAACTTTGTGTGTCGGTTTGTATGTGTGTATGTGTGTATGTGTGTGTGTATGTATGTATGTATGTATGTGTGTCCGTCCGCAAAATGAAGTGAGTGAGAAGGAAGCTCATGGGATAAACAAACCGCTAACAAATCGGGTAGCTTACAGGATTTGAGCTATCAATGTTTTGCACAAGCATGATTGTGATAACCCAGAACGGCTATATAAACACCTACTGGGCCCTCTCGGTCATTCTACATAGAAGAAGTACTTCATTCATTGCTGTTCCGCCTATGATGTGGCTGTTGCTTTATTTGTTAGTACACTTCTGTAAGTTTGATTATTTCCCCTAACGTAGTGCAACAGAAACGATTTCTCAGTATAGTTTCTAGGTTCCACCGTAAGCGCGTCTGCTTCGGGGTGCGCACTGCCACATGTTACCGATTTGTTTTCGTCGTGTTCGCTGCGCCCTCACGACGAGAACCACGAGAATGTGGTCATCAACTGTGTGGAGCGCCATCGCTGTAGGAAAGTGGGATATGAAAATGAAACGGTCCAATCGCAGGGGAGCGCGGCCCAGGGGCCGTGTGCTGAGTGTTGGGGACCCCAGCAAGGTTTCGTACCGGGACAAACAGGTTACTGGCCAGTCCTTTAATTCTGTGACTCTATTTTCGTCCTTTCACTGTTTCTAGATTACAGATTCGTCCACGTACACATTGCTATATTGATGTAATACACCAATATATGGCACGAAGTAATGGTAAGACCCGAACAAAACTGCAGCCTAAAATGGTGAATGGAAGACTGGCACCATTACGGCGGTACAGCTAGACGTACACGAAAGATTCGCTTTGTAAAAGAATCAAAGGACAAACTAACGCAATTGCACGTCATGTTGCTATTCCGTGGTTCCCTACCCTGTGATGCGCGCGATAGCGGGCGGAGCAAACCTGGTCTACTTATAACCGCGAAACCGTTTACGTGCACGGTGTGTGCAGTCACTTCGTAACCATGGGAGATGTGCGGAAAGGGAGTTCATCATGCAGGGAGCCTTTTAATCATACATGAGTCTGCATTTTTTGAATTTGGATTCAAAAGTTGGGATTCCGATTCTGCGGATTTTCTAGCGAGATTTTGAATTTCCATTAATGTGCGCCATAACTGTCACATCCACATGCCCCTCCTTATTGGGGGGGGGGGGGTGTGGTTCAGTAAGACAGAAAGCGCCTTTTTCGCACTTTTTCGCGTTTCGCAGCGCGAAACATTTTCCGCTGCGGGAACCTCAGGTCCACCGCTGATCATCAGTGGACCCGAGGTTCCCGCAGCGAATCATCAGTGGACCCGAGATTCCCGCAACGAACAATGTTTCGCGCTGCGAAACGCGAAAAAGTCGCTTTCTGTCCTAGTGAACCACACCCCTTCACTGGGGCCGTATGGTGATGGTTCATGGAGGGGAATGGGAATGGGGAAAGGTGGGAAGGGGCAGGACCTATTGGACCGGTAGCACCACTGATTTTGCAGCTTTGATTCCATTTTTTCGTCGCTGTTTCAGTTTGAAGAAAAGTACCAAACGAGCGAATATACAATCAGGAAGAGTAACAGGATGGTAACAAAGCTTCAAAATCAGAGTGTAAAGCGGTGCATTGTTTCCTGCCAGGAACCTACCCAACCTTTCCCCATTCCCGTTCCATCCCCAACAGACGTAAGCAAAAGCCCTTTTGGCTTCGGCTGGACCCCGACGGTGGACGGACCACTTCAACTCGGTCCTTAGAACCGCCACAATTTGGTGCTTACCTCAGAACTAAGCCTTAAAGAGAGGACGGGTCCGTCCCCTCTCCAAGGCTTAGTCCTGGGGTGAGCAAACCAGCCCTTCTGGCGGAGCTGCTGGACCAGCTGCACCACTTGCGTCAGTACTCTCCTATCGTACCAACCGAGTTGAAGTAAACCGTCGACCGTTGGGGACCCCATCCCCTCCCCAACATTCAGCATACGGTCCCAGCCGAAACGCCAAAAGGGCTGGTTTGCTTACCTCTCCCCAACATTCAGCATACGGCCCTTGCCAAACTTGTGAAAGGGAACTGGTGACGTGTCCTTGAATGCGCATAATGATCACAACAAAATCTTACCTTTTTGGTTAGTGGTGTTAAGTTTCAGCCATGTCGTTGAATGAAGGCAGGCTGAGGAGAATAGAAGGTGAATTGTTCAAGCCTAAATGTTGAAATACGGATGGAATTGAGCATGTTCAGCTTCTGTCCTCTTCTCGATAAGGACCTGCCTTCACGACTGGGCACCCTCGAGTGGTGTTCATGCGGGTCGTGTGTGTCTCTCACCACGATCCGCGAGAACATCTGCTGCCGAGAGGCACTTGAGAAGGAGGGTAGGATTTGCGAAGCCCTGGCTGGGTTGCAGGAGAAGTTGAAAGAGTGCGGACGGTGCATCGTCTGGCACCCACAATTTCACGAAGTTGTGCTGCACCCCCAGGTAATCCTACTTCACTTCATGGTAATGCAGCATGTAGTATGTCTCTGAGTGTGTGCTTCGGGTGCTTCGCGTTATGATGCTGACCCATAGGTGGGAGAGGAAGAAAACGAAGGAGCCGATAGGCGATGAAAACAAGCAAGTATTTGGTTTTCCTTGATAGAGTTTGGTCTTTGATAGTGTCCATTCAGGAGTTTGCGATATTGCGCCTATCGCTCCTTCGTGTTTTGGTGCTATGGGCCGCAGGGGATGAACAGGAGATTAGAAATCCCCGCTTGCGTGAGGGGTGCCATCATGACGGCCTACCCTTCAACAACGGATTGTACATAAGGTTCAGGGTGAGTTTCCCTTCCTGGTGACGTGAAACTGATGACTGTAAATATGTTTTTTTAGAGCGCACATGGAGGGTGTCGCAGTGTCGACTGCGATAGCGAAGAATGGCGGGATACCGCTGTATAATAAAGCTTCTAAAAAATTTCGAATGGTGTAATATACATACCGAGTCATAGCTCCCACTCGTAATCATCCTCGGCCTCCATAAGGTCCACGACCCACTGCGGAGTACGAGTTGGACCCTTTTCTTGCAAGGCTATGAGACGTCCTTGAGGACCTCATCCAATACAAAGTCTCTCCATACATGTTTTGCTGGAGTCTTGAGAACCAGCACCGATTTTCTGTTGAGGTATTTTCGCTGGATCACTCTCCTCTTCAGCACTTTTCTTTCCCCGCTGTCTTCTGCTAGCCACAATGTATTCATGTGCATTGTGGCCATTTTTTGGTACAGCGGGTACGTCTCAATTGGATTAACTTCTCCTTAGGGCAGTACATCCTATCCAATGAGTGCTTAGCCTCACATAGGGAGGTACCACCATGCGGGCTAGCTTTCAGTAAATCTCGTTGGAAAGACCTTGTAAGGATGATGTCCCGGAACTTCCCATAAACCTTGCTATCCTCCTCGAACTCCTCGGGTCGTGGACCTTCTAGAGGCCTGTGTGAACAGCTCGTGAACGGACCGGTGAGGTCATTCTGAATATTTTCACTTATGATGCAGCGCTTCTGTTGTGAATACTAAAAACACAGACCAGAGGCCACTGATGCACACCTCGGATATGCATCAGGCAGGTATTGAACATGGCCTGGTGACCCAGACGCCGCTCCACGTTCAATAGCTGTCCACAGATATGACTTCACCTTCTCCGTCCACTCGGCGATGTCCCCGCCCATCCACCTTCAGCTGCCTAAAGAAGCAATGATCGACACCTGTTGGCTTGGCAGACTGTGTTTTGAAGCGGCTCATACCTGCCTGAGCTGATTTCCCAACCACTTGGCCAAGTGCCACCCATAGTAATGATGAATGGCACCGAGCTCAGGCTCTAGTTCTCGGATGGCAGCGCCCAGTGAACGACTGCGGTCTGTCGTCACTGACGACACTCGCAACCCCGTCCGCACGCCCACCGCAGCAAACGCCTCAGTCCCTCAACCTCCATACGCGTACTAACATTCTCTGAAATAGATTTCATTGTACAACTATTTACGTTTATATGCTTATATTGAACCGCCTTACCCGTCTCCGATCGATGGAGCACCTCCGTATGGAGAATCAAGTTAGTACGCAGATCTGACAGCACGACTTTGCATATCAACGCCGAATAACCACGGCTATCGTATGCTCCATCGGCTGCCAGATTCAACCCCTCACCCTGAATTCACAAAAGGTAAGGGTTATGAGAAGATTTTGAGCAATTACACATTGTACCTTATTCTCTCCTCACTATTCTTTCCAACACCAGCTCCTGATGCGAACGGTACACCTTTTCGACAGCTGGCTTTGTCCATTTAAACACCTCTACGTAGAAGGTCTTCGAAAAGAGGGCTACTTTGGCTTGTTCAGCCCAACGTGCCAGATCCTGAATTCAGAACATGACGAATATACCCCTCCCATTTCGTTTTTAACTTGCGTCTACCACTGACCGTGTACCGTAAGCCCGTGGTTATAGCCGAGACCGCTGCAACAATGTTCCCTCTGAACTTGCGTTCCCGTGAATGTGCAACGGCTCGGTCCTGGCTTTCCCACCTTTTAACGGGTGGGTATCGGAGACTGCAGTTTCCACACACGAAGCGAACAACGGCTGCAGTCCCCACAGCTCTAAGCTGCGTGCTGCCCAGCCGGTGTCCGCACTCGGGGCAGAAACGGAAGAGCTTTAGAAGTCTTTCCCCTTTAACGAGGAAATACTTCTGCTTGTCGGCGTCATCCGTCTGCCCAAGATGTTCGTTCGTGCCCAGGAAACTGCAGTCCGATTCGGAGCCACTGGGCTGGTACTCCGGATCCTGAAATGGACTTCCTATACTACCTTCAAAACGAGCACGTTCCAATTCCAAACCTCTGCAACCCTCGATGATGGCTCATCATCACTCCATTCGATCTCCTCAGGCATTCCCACATCCTCACGGATTTCTGCTTTCACTTCATTGAGTGCTTCGGCAGGAACAGGCGACGCTCTTGTGTCGGTAGCAGAACCCTCCTTCATCCTTTCCTGAACTTGTGGTCGCTTACTCGTTACTCTATTGAAAGCGCTGCTCGGAGTGTTTTTAACCTCCTCCTCCTCCCGGTGCTCAGGCCATATAATGGTTCCATGGTAGTCCTTTCGAGCGCTGTTGACAAATGACAGCACATCCTCTCTTCCAATAACAAAGCTCCTCTGAATAAGGTAAAGAAATAGCCACTGAATGAGATCTGCCGTTCATGTCTACCCTTACGTCGCTCATAGAATTTCTCATTCCAACGATGCTCTCAGGTACATCAGCATTGACAGCCCTGCGACTCTTTCCCTTGCCAAAGGGAATTCGTGAAACTTCAATGGCTTCCTCTCCGAGACCACAATTTCAGCAGACAGAAACTGAGCCTGTTTATTGATCAACTTATATCCACATTGAGTAACATGCAATTTGATTTCATCTTACCGCCAGAACAACGTGACGCTGACATATGTACTTGCCTTTATTACTTGCTCTCTCTCCAATATCCGAGTAGAACGAAAGAGAGGCGGTTCAACACTGTATTCTATTTCTTATTCAAAATTGTTTGTTTCATGATGCTCCTGTCGCAGCATTGGCCGCACAGCACACAAGTCCTTTTTGACATATTGCAATCTAAACCTCAACAACAATGTTATCTATGCTTACAGGTGGGAGAACAAAAAACGACATCTTGTCCAAGTTTAGGGCTCATGCAGTTTACCTTGAAGCCCCTATAAAAATCGACAAAAGCCCTCGCTTACTGCCCTCATCGGCCTCACGATATGACATCATCACCTATCCCCGCCAAGTTCGAAGAGGTCCGCATTCATTACGTAGCTTCTAACATCCATTGACTATGTGTTAGGTTCTCAAACATATTAGCGATTGCGGTCATGCTAACTCTGTGCAAACCCTCTTCTTTAGTAACTTCGTAATGGTACATGATCAGTTGGGAACCCCGTTGAGTTGGGCCCATCAGCCATGTTTCCGTGGCAAATCCTCCTCAAATCGTCTACGCAGAAGGACATTATGAAGCTTTTTTTAAACAGAACGGAATGAGCGCTTTAATTTGAAGTTGGAAGCTTTCGGTTACAGCTTGAGAATTGTAATTGGCTTCAGCAAGTATGAAAACGAAATGTCTTTTTCCTATCAGTCCCCTGGTGGGGCAGGAGAGTAAGAAAATTCTGGGCAAACTGTCGCACGACGTGGTTGAAAGATGAGTGTGCTTCCCCATTGATTGCCACATTGAATTTATGATCTCTTCCTGTCAATCGGTTCGGTTCTACATGAAAACGGAGGTTTGCAACCCGTAAGTGGGAGTCGAAGCTCCGCGACGTACACCACCGCTATCCCTCGTTTGCTCGTGCTCTACTGCGGGTTTAGCCACTCTCATTTCCCATGTGAATCTAGCCCGGTTTCGGTGTGTTGTTCTGTGAAAGATTCTACGAACCCTCGAACTTGTTTATTGATCACACTTTGCATCAAAAGGCTAAATTCATGGCAAAAAACACATGACAAAACATTCAGGTCACATTATCATTATAATAATATTATAGCTCCTCCATAGATTCTGCAACAAATAACGGTTACCATTCAGTATTTCTTTGATAGCGGACAAACGAAGCGCGAGAAGAATATGGAACTGCGGGGACCTGAAGGTAAGGAAGAAATCATGAACATGTATAAAATATCAGTTGAACAGAAACAACAGCAATAAACTCCTTCCCAGTGACCAGAAGCAGATCAATAACCTGAGTAAGTAAAATTGTTGATCATAAGAAGGAACAAAATCTCACTTAGCTATTTTCGTGGCTACTTCACATCGTTCAACGGGGTGGACCTGAAACCGTTACAAGATTACGGTTCACTGGGTGTGCAACTTGATAGCTAATAACAGCTGAGTAACCTTACTCAACCCTCGAGACTCCGCAGCGGCTTTATCATCATATGCATGTGATACAGTTGAATATAAACCTAAATAATTGCACACCTCCTTGTGACCGTACAAGACCCATCACGTCTACTACCTCTCGATACATTCACCAAGGAGCTCTGATGATAGGAAATGACTTCCATGGTTGACATTGCTTGCGACCGACTTCAAAACAGATTCATCAAAGAAGAGAAAGAACAAATGACGAAGACGCGAGGGGTTTCTGTCTGCGCTATTCAAAGCATCTTGGGTAATTCCACGAAAAAAGTTTGCTCAATCAACTAAAAGTAGTTTGTTTCACAAGAAGGTTTTATAATTATTTTTTTCAATGACACCCTTCCCTCATTTTCCCCAGTCGTCGCTTTTATACATATATATACACTTCAATTATCCAGTTTCTCAGGGCGATTCTTACTAGGGAAATCAAAGAAATTTTCTGAGGCTCTGTGTTCTCC
>MU878217.1:0-13421 GCA_036418205.1 Ostertagia ostertagi
CGCAAGCCGTAAAGGATAAAGGATAAAGCATTTGCCGTTGATCAATCCCTTTTTGGGATGCGGCACGCATTCTACTTCCATTTGTACATTCGTAGTGGCGTTTGAATGCGATGTGGCCTATACAATGACTTGCGGGGCCAGCCGATGTACAAGTCAGTGTTTTTATCCTCCCAGACAAGTCTGGTACCAATTAACCGACCCCGGAGGGATGGAAGGCTTGGTTGGCCCGGGCGACTCACGACCCAGGATTTGATCCCCGGACCGCTCGCGTGGTAAGCGTGCCACTTGCCACTACACCACTTCCGCCTCAAGCAGACTTATCTTGTTTAACAGACAATGAGTATCTTGATGTTACGCTCGACATAGCAATACCTTTTGAATAAATTATTTCGTTTTTTGTTAGTTTCCTGGGTCCAAAATATCCCACTCATTTCCCAAACATAATTTGTCATGAAAGTAATGGAATCACATCCCACTGGGTATTTTGGACGAATTTCGCCTCCCGTACCCGACCTTGTAATGTTGTACTCCTCTCTCGCGCTTGTCTCATAGTCAGCAGCAAAAGGACAGCATTCAGGGTTTCTCATAGCATCATACCTGCAGGATCCATGAAGAAACTGTCTGTAACGAATTGACGACATCCAATTCAGCTCGATTTGACAATTTGTCAGTTTTTGCGCATCTGTTGCTAGAATTTTCTCTTTTGGACTCTGCAGCTTACCTTTGGCTATCACCTAAGGGAGAAAATGTGATGATAATTTGGAAATTTTGTCGGGCAAGAGCAGCGGCAACAAGCGGAGCGGAAACGCATGTTGTGGAAGTATGATTTTGCCAGGATACGTAAATGCATTTTTTAAAGTGAATATAGAAAAATGTAACTTCCTCAATTTGAAACTTCGTATCGATATTCTGAACTCACTCATATTTTCACTCCAGAGCCCTATTAGAAAAAATCTTGTGATGCGAGTTTCTGTGAAATTGGTAGGTGGAAGTACCATTGTGCGGTGCAGTGTATTATATGTCAAGACGGGCGTTATGAATTCCTTCATTGCTTGCTTCTATTGCTCTATTGTTTCCTCTTAATCTCGTTATCGGGCACGAATGTTAATGGGCGGAAGTGGTGTAGTGGCAAGTGGCACGCTTACCACGCGAGCGGTCCGGGGATCAAATCCTGGGTCGTGAGTCGCCCGGGCCAACCAAGCCTTCCATCCCTCCGGGGTCGGTTAATTGGTACCAGACTTGTCTGGGAGACTGACTTGTACATCGGCTGGCCCCGCAAGTCATTGTATAGGCCACATCGCATTCAAACGCCACTACGAATGTACAAATGGAAGTAGAATGCGTGCCGCATCCCAAAAAGGGATTGATCAACGGCAAATGCTTTATCCTTTAGCTCTTTTCGGGTAATGGGCGATGGAAGGATGCTTGCAGTAGTTTTGTATAGCGCAGCGGTATCTTTGGATTTGACTTATTACTCTGTTCCTTTCTGCAATAACCATCGCCATAGGGCTACAAGGCTTAAAGCAACAGTTCAGGGAGGGTCCGAAAATTTCAATGCCACTACTACTGAGGGATACACGAGCCCTAGTGAAGAACATATGCAGTGGAAATAATAAACGAACTTACCTCAGAAACTCAAAAACAGGGTGGAAAGTCCCTCAAACATGGGTGTTCTTGGGGATTTCCCCAATCCCGCCCCCTTGCCGGCCGTCATTGGACGCGTCGGCAATCGTGCTCGTTTTGGGACCACAGGGAAAATTGATTGAAAAATGGAGCGCGTTTACAGCGGGCACGTTCAGACAACTCGTCCAACGTGCGTCTTTATCCATTGCTGAGCGGCAGAGGGAGAGTACCTGTCTAAGACCCTCCCCGACGTTTTTTTCCAGTTTTTCATACATTAATCGTCTGGTTTTCATCTACAACTTCATTATTGGTGGTTTTTTCCCGCGAAACCGTTCCTGAACTGTTGCTTTAAGTCAGGGGGAGGGCGCAATATCGAAACTCATAAGTTTGGGTCTCGTTATGGGCCGTCACAGTTACATGTTAAAGCTCGTCGGCAGATGCTTGCTGCTGCTCCTGCTAATGACGATGATGTTTGTTTAGGCAACAAAAAGCAACACATAGGAATCCATTCTTGGTAGAAGTGTGTTTGCTAAAATATGAAGCAACCGAGAAGGGTTCATATAAGCTTAGAGAAACGCATTCCGTGCATTTTTGTCGTTGGGTGGACCAGATTACGAGATTACTAGATTATGCAACATCAGATTACGCTGCTGCTCTCACTTAGCGTAGGTCTAATCTCGCTTGTGGAAAAAAAACGTTAAACGTTTTTCATGAAACGTTTTTCAAATTCATCGTAGTGAACTTGTATGAATTGAAACCCGTGCTTCCGGCAACGGCAGTTTCCAAAACTCACCAAAGTCATCAAAATTTATTGCACGTGTCGTCCTATTTCGGAAGATGAGAAGAGCCTCGACTGCAGACCACACACCACAAGCGACGACGGCCAAGGAAAGGGAATGTCATGTTTTCTTGGCCAAGGAAAGGGAATGTCATGTTTTCTTGGCCGTCGTTATCTGTGATGTGTGATCTGCACTCGACGCTCTTCTCGTTTTCCGAAATAGAGGGTATGTCGCCGTTAATATGAATGGAAACCAAGAGTCGCGACTTTGGAGAGAATTCATGTACATGAATGTTCAGGGTAGTCGTAGACGCCTCTGACCGATACCCTTCTCTCAATCCTGAAGATGATTGAACTAGCTTGTCACGAGAAAAATTCGCATTTTGCAACTACATTGCCCCCGTGAGAATATGACGGTGAGGACAGCGCAAATTAAGTGCTAACGCCCTCGTGAAGATTCTGAGATGCTTAGACTTGCAAATCGTTCTAACAAGATATTATCGTCTACTCTCTAATTTATGCATATATAACCTCCACATCGACACGGACTCAGCTGGAGTGGTGAGTTGGTACCCCCGCAAAGCTTTTCCGTCCAATTAGACGTGCTGCTGCTGGTCTTTAGTCGATTTGAACCTAAAAGGAATAAGGAATGTGAAAAGCAAAAAATAGCACTGGCGATAGACCACAGCACAGTACTATACTGCAGCCTATTAAGCAGCGGCAATCATACTTGAATAGTTTTCAAGATCTTCTTCTTCTTATTCTTTAGCGTCTGTCCCGCTTGTGGCGGGGTCCGCTTTTCTTATGTGTTGACGCCACTTTTCCCGATTAAATGCTTGATCGGGGTGGATATTAACCGACTTCAAGTCTTCGTGCAACGTATCGAGCCATCGCTGCTTCGGGCGTCCTCTAGGCCGCTTTCCGGGCACGTCAAGGTTGAGACCGATCTTACGGACACTGTCATCTTTCGCGCGACGATACGTTGCAGTGCTTTTGGACTAGCCTAGTTGCCCCCCGATGCCGTCCTTGCACCGGAGACCCTCGCATACTTTTCACACTCGCCGGGCTTTGCGAGTGCGCGTCGGCTCCCGCGGACGCCGTAGCATTATCTCGAGATTCATATAGCGACATTGACATTTGTGATGTGACGTGGGTGTTCGTAGGCCGGCCTGTCACGGGGGCCTGTCGCCTGCATTCGAATGTCCGCGTTCAGCTCAGCCACAAAAGTGAGCAGTTCCCAGTGGCACCACTTGGAGGAACGGACACCGCCACCAATAGTTTTTAAGAAGTTCAAAAAATAGCGAGGGAAGCGTATGAAAGGAAAGCGTAGGGAAAATGCGCTGCTCTGTGTCTGACAACTCGATATTTTCCACGCAAAGATGACTTACCTGCAGGTAAACTGCAAACCTTTCCGCAAAGTATTTATACAAGCTGAGTTCCTATACTTTTTGATTTTTTCAAATGAGTTCGTTCATATAATACTGCTTTCGAAATAAAATGGAGATCGTTAGAAGGATGTTGTGAAATTACTGAAGCTTACCGCGTTGGGTAGCTTTTCTAGGCTGAATAATAACTGCTTAACTCGCTTTCAAAACCTAGAAACAACTGTGTGCTTTTCGGACTGAATATTGCCTTCCTAAGGCCACTCCACCCAAAATTAAACGATTCTACTGGAGCTTTTATGTTTGAGCTCAACAATATGTATTCTCGCCTTATTTTATCTGAGACAACTAGACGAGTAGTGCTGGTTGTTCCAGCTCATTTTCGGGCAAACTTCATGCATGCATAATAATGATCCACTGTCTGAGACCAAAATTCACCATATAACCCCATCGTGGACTTCCATTGGGCCTTTTATAGGCCTTGTGTTCTCACACGATGCATTCCCGAGAATGTGATAGATATACTTGCAAAGCAATTGCTGTGGTGAGATAAGTACATCAATTGGCTGCATCTTACTCGATTTTGCCTTAACACCGATGGTCTCAGAATCAGTCCTGTTCCTTAGAAAGTGACTCCCTTGGCAGAGACATGAGGTTTTTTCCAGAGCCAGTAGCCACCTTTTCCTTATGCAGATTGTAAAATGGCTCCTTTTTCGGAACACTCTAGATTATCAGCTGAGAAGAATGAATTCTTTTTGAGGTGACTTTGTTAGAAAGCGAGCGGGTTCTGCTGAAATTATGGCTCAAAACGCGTGGCAAATGCAAAAATTGCTATGGTTTGTTGTCTTGCGAATATGCTCGTGTGCCATCCTCTCTCGTTCATTATACTCTCTCCTCGCTTCTCGTCTTGGTAATCACGGTGTTTGTTTCTGTGAACTTTTTGTACAAGCTCTTGTAGTTTTTTTTTGAAGGAAAGGCAGTTGGAGGCAGAGTCAACCGTGCGTTGCGCAGTTCTCAACGCACGCTGTATGGGCGGAGACACAGACGGCTCGAGCATGCGAGTGTGAATGTTCGCGCGAGAGAACGTGTCTAATCGGGCGAAACTGCGCAACGCACGGTTGACTCTGGTTGGAGGGGGCACTTCACTCTGATATACGTCTCTAGCGGATATCTTTAGCCGTCAGCAATACTCACGTGACCCTTGGCCCGACCACGAGAGAAGCTGAGCGTAAAGGCGAAAAAGTACACCCGACTCAATTCTCACCCGCTCGTCAACTGCGTCGAACAGGAAAGAGTTCATTTCCTGCAATCACGGTGGTTTTTTCATCTTCATTTCCATTTAACAAACATCCCTTCGTGTTCGAGGACGATTCCTACACCTAAGGTAATCGTAAAATGGGGATAACCTATGATAATGGCTCCAGGGCAGTTATAAACGATAAGGTGGGTGCAAACTTGGGAAGCATAAGCGGCTACTGGGAAAGGTAGCTTTGCTTTATGACTGAGTGTTCGGTCCTGTAAGAAGTTCTAGTAGACTACTCGAGTGGCTTTCTATCCACTACAGATGTGGAGTCTTTAGAGTGTCTGGCTGGGTTTTCACATCAATTTTTTCATTTTGGGAGTACGAAAGTCGACAAGGGGAGACCTAGTTTCTGCATCTGATAATTGTCCTGGTGGTAACTGTAACTTTCGAGTCTCCGAATTTTCCATGTGGTTCCAAACTTATTGAAGAGTTGAACTGTTGCTCATAAGAGCTTCCCTGATACCTGATACGTTAGACTGCTGCTAGATGTAACGTGCCAGAGCCCCTAGTGAGTTCAATTTGAGGACTGACGTAAAGTGAAGTAGTTATTTCACTAGTTTTGAGAACTTGCATGAAATTTGGTTTCATTAGGAAGAAGACATTGTACCCTTTCACATAGTGCACAGAAAAGGAGATGAAAATGGAGCGACTCGGAAAAAAGTGGATATGACCGCGCGCGCACGCGGTCCTCATAATTTTGGCCCACCGTCTTGATATTGAATCCGTTTTGAGATTGCATAAGGCACAAAAATAAAAAGTGGGTTGAGGTCGGAGAAGGGGATGAGGTCAAGCGCCGGGTGGGTGGAGCGTGAGTCGAAGGGCGGAATTCGCCTCCGAACATGTAAATCGGTTCCAAGAAGTCCCGGAGACCGGGAAAAGAGCGGAAAAGGTAAAAGAAGGAGGGAAGGGCAAGTGTTGATGATGGTCGTGCAGCGCGCCGATGTGGGCGGAGTTTGCCGCAGAACCTATGATTGGGTTCCAAGAAGTCCCGGGACCAGGAAAAAAGTGCATGGAAGAGAGGTAAATTGCCGTTGGCGGGTGAGGAGTGCACCAGCATGGATGGAGTCATCCACAGAACACTAAAACTTACTTCCAAGAAGTACTGCACCGGGCAAAAAGGACAGTATCTGACAACGGAAGGGAGGTCAATTTCTATTGGTGGGTGGCACCGGGGTGGGCGGAGTTTGCCACGAAGCTCCATAAAAATTTCGATGGCCCTGTTTTATACCGTTGAAGACTCGTGCGTTCTCGCGAATGCGTGCACAGCCAATTGGTTTCCTATGAAGCGCTTCGTCTGTCTGTCTGTCTGTCTGTCTGTCTGTCTGTCTGTCTGTCTGTCTGTCTGTCTGTCTGTCTGTCTGTCTGTCTGTCTGTCTGTCTGTCTGTCTGTCTGTCCATGGAAATGTCTGTGTTACTGACGACCAAGATTTGAAACTAAAATACAAAGCCGCCTCGAGACTGAGGGAAAGAGAGGGTAAAGGTGAGCATCGGATTAAGCCAATTTGAGACTTAGGGAGCACACACCCCGGATGGGCGAGGGCGTCCCTTAAATTGCAGTGCGCCCTCAGAAAAAATCTTCTCACGCAGTTAACTCGATTGGCCGAAAAGTTCTCTAGAGCAGAAAAGCTTGGTGTAGCGAAAGTGGGTAATGTCTAGGTGTATCAATAATACAAGAAGCAGGAGGCAGGACCCACCACAAGGAGCGGACCGCCTGTCCTGAAGTGCACAGCGCTTTAATACAAGTCGCCCTCAATTCGCCGTCCGAGAAGTCTGTTGAAGAGGCGGAAAAAAAAAAAAAAAAAAAGAGGTGGATATGATCGGTCACAGAAGGCAGTGGACAAGTAAATCGTCAGCAGGTGGCGACCATGTACTGAATTGGACGGAGTTATCCGCAAAACATTAGAACTCGGTTCCAAAAAGCCATAGAGAGCGGAAAAAGTGAGTAGTGATAGGCAAAGGGATGGAGGCCAAGTTTTCATTGGTGGGCGGGGAATACACCAAAGTGGGCGGAGTCATCCACGGAACATTGTAACTCGGTTCCGAGAGCCATGGAGACCGGGGAATCAAAAAGTGGATAATAGAGGTTTGGTACTGGGAAGGAAGGTTGCTCCTCTTGTGGGGGTGGAGCTGCCACCAAGCGGCGCGGAGGGTTGTGCCAGCCTTGTGAAGCGGTTCCATAAAGTTCTAAAAACCGTAAGTGGATTCAGGGTGGCGAGGGAAAGGAAGTCAATTTGTCAAAGGGTGGACATGCACCGAGGTTTTTACACGAGATTCGAGTGATCGATCTAGAGGATTCCCAATGACTCGGAGAAAAAGGGTGACAATTGGCAAAGTAGAGAGGTGAGAAGTCATCGAGTGGCATGGATCGGCGAAATCGAGCTAGGAGTGAAAATTTTGCTAGTGCCAGTCTGGCCAAATCTGTTAGAATTTGGCCGCACCGCCCGCAGAGTTCGCCCAACCCAACGCCATACGGTCCAACTGGTATTTCAACAGTGAGCTCGGCTGTCGTGTAATGGAGCAATTTTATTCTTATCCTCAGTATTGGCGAGTACAATTGGAAGCGCTCGATCCCCACCTTCACCTGAACATCGCTCCTATTCATTCGAAACAGTCCTGCCTCGTTCCCACAATCATGAGAAGGCGTCGGTGAGATGCCTTTCTTCTTGAAATCAGATCTGGTTCTGCAGAGGGGAACAATGTCTCTCAGGTTCCATCCAGGAAACGCCGATCCATCGGACTTACATCCTCCACCTGAGTTTTTTTTGACCTCTCAATTTTCGTTATGAAGTGGAATGGCCTTACGCTTTCACACACACTTTTCAGGCCAATCTGCAAACTAAACAAACCTGAGGCTTCCGCCAATGGATGTTTACATTTTAGACCAGGGCCGTCCTCTTAGTACAATTTGAGCCCGAGTGGAAGCCATCTAATGAGTTTTTTGGGCATAAAATGTGGCCACGTAAGGCGTTCATCAAAGACATTTAGTTGCCCCTCTTGAGGTGGGCGGAGTTGCGTCACGAGGCACGGTCGTTTCACGTTCGGACAATGATTGCTATTCTGATGCCACCCACAAGTGCAAACAATGGCTTCCGGATGTGATCCTTTTAGAATCTCATTTCAAATTGAACGGACGTAATCCCGTTTATGGAGCTCGTACTTTGTGCTGTGAGCATCCAAATCTGTGAACTCATTCAGAACATTGGCTCCCCTTTCTAAGCCAGCGGACAGTGATATGGCATAGCTTCTGAGACCACATCGCTGTTTCACAACCCATGGATCCACTCCAATCCCCGACAAACTCCTATAGTTTTCAGATGGCAATAAGGATTTCTTAAGAAGTGCTAAATTCTTCTGGCCCTCAGAAATCGGTGCAGGATCTGAACAGATTTACGTTCCACTCCTAACTCTTCGGTATCTGAAGTCTTGGGACCAATGAGATATTTCGACTCACTGTAGGTAAACCCTTGTCACGAAAATTGAACCCCATCACTTACTCATTGTATCACTTTCTTTGTTACCCTTTTTAAGCGCGGCTTTACTTTAATGTCCAATTCTGATTCGAGTTAGAGCAACTAAATGGCTAAATAAGCCTGAAAAAAAACTACTATATGGGCTAGCTTCAGGTTAGGATATGGTTTTAGTCAGAAGTGCCCGCGCCTAACAGTTTTCCGTGCTTCTTTTTTTTCTGCTAGAAAAAACAGTGGTGACCTCTTTCTTTTGAATATCCTGATTCTTTAAGACTTGAGGATATAAAAACACTAGAAAACATAGTATATCAATCTTTGGAGGACGTTGCTCAAGCGAGAAAAAATAATGCACTGAAAATCGTTTCGGCGAACACTTTTGACCGCTACTGTATACAACGCTTGAAAACGTGCGTCAATTTTGATACCCATCTTTTCTTCGTCTCTTCTGTTGCAGTTAACTACACTGCTTTGCATAATGATACTTCCGCTATCAAACTTCTAGGAAGCCGCATTTCAAAAGGTTCCCAAAAGGATATAAATTCATATTAGGATATCAATCCGAAGCATTTCACAGCAACAATTTTTTTGTCCTTATTTTTTGAAGATGGTGGCTCTGCCTACCATACCTGATCATAGTTCCGTCCTACACTTTCTCACTGCAATTTATTTTCGCCTGGTGAAAAGTTTCGATTGTTATCACTCTTTGATAGTTAGGTAATGGTAGAAGCGAAACCGCTGTCAGAATTCCAAAAAGGGCAAATAGTTACAAAACGGTGTACACATCCGCCTTGCCAAAGGGTTCGAGATTCTTCGCTGCTAGGAGACGCTGAAAGAAAAGATTCGTGTTCGATGTGGCTCATTATCTCTGCCCTAGAAGGAACTTCTTGTTGATGGGCCATCCGTCTAAGGATAAATCAAAAAGAACGTCACCATTTTTACGTCATCACACGTTATTTGACCTGCTAGATCAGAGCTACGCTTATGGAATTATAGGCGCAAGGCAGGATGGGGATAATGATGGTTGCGAATAAAGTGGAAAGGAGCAGGGGCTGTGGACAGCACTCCTCGCGGCGCTGTACCGGCAGAAAATGCTTACGAAACTATGTTATTAGACGCGAAACGTTAGTTCGTCCGCCCTTTGGTCCATCACCCTATGTATTAGGTTGATGCATAATTATTGCGGCTTTTTTCGCGCGTTCTTTTCTCGAGAAGATTGGCGTTTGAGTTTCTGTTTTTTTCATGAGAATATTCTTCTTTCTTCCATTAACAGAAATGCTTATCGGAAATTGTCCTCATCTTCACCACACATGCTTACTACTTCTATAAATGTTAGAAGGCGGCGGGGCCATTCCGCGATCTCATCAAACTTCTCAGCGAGGGAGCAATTAGCAAAACCCAAGACGAAGGATCGTTCAAGAAGTTTAAAACGCCACATCTACCGAGCGGAGCTCCTACAGACTAGCAATTCAATCAGACGTTGAAAAACTGGCAAACGAACAAATTTTAGGATGAGCTGGATGCGTTGGTGGCCAGTGTTAGAGCGTGGATCGTCTCCGAGAATCGTGACTTTTTTATCCGTGGAATCACCGAGAGAAAAGCAAATGGGAAGCATTCTTGTGGGATGGTGACCACGCTCCGGGGTTATTATTTAAACATGTTTTTGTTGAATATAATTTTTGTCGTTTTAGCTGAATAAAATCTTGGAAAAAGCCGCAATAATTATGCATCAACCCAATGCCATGAAATCGAATGAATCTCCATCGTCTTCGCCGATCCACACGCTCCTCGATGAACGTATTCTCATCCTCGGCACCCAGCATATATCATACGCTGTCTCTTCTTAGTCTTCCCATTTTGCAGAACAATTTCGTCCGTATTGCTTTTTGTTTTCGACTTCAATTTTCTTTTTGCATATTGGCGGTCCACTCCCCCCTACTTTCCGTCCCCCTTCGAGCTCACCTACCCCTCACTTACTTCATCCTGTGGCGTGCCTTTAACGGGTGACGAAGTTTTCAAAACATCTGAAGAACCTGCAATTATCCAGTAGATAAGCACACAGGATTAAGCAGCACTTTTTGAAATCCTTGATTTTGAAAAATTGCTGCCGTTTTTCTCCATGACGCACATTCATCTTAGTTTGTTACGTAACTAGGCCGTGCCACTCAGAACAAATTTTAGTTCTATTCCTAAAAGCTCCCTCACGATTATCGCATAACCTCCACTTTTCAAGGCAGTCGGCTCTACTGAACAAGCCTCGTTGAGTTCTTTTTTCAACTGAATTTTTTGGCTTACGCTGAATAAACAACTCGTGAACTTTGGCCATAGCAGGAGCAATATTTGAGTTCTAATGCTGTTTGGTTTGTTTCAGTGCTCAAATTTCTACGATTTGTTTGCTATTGCATGGATGCATTATCTTCAAATCCTACCTGTCGAAATTACTCATTCTTCAGCCTCCCTACTTTTTCATTGTGCTTATACACACAAGGTCCAGTAGGGATAAGATTGGGAACTATTGAAGGAATTTGATTTTAGGTAAGCTTGTAGGCAATCAGACACGAATAATTAGTGCTACATATTAATATCAATTCGATACTCATTGAAATCAGCTGGAAATACTTATACAGGGAAGGAAGTGGGCTTGGATCAACAATAACAATAAACAATAACAATCAACAATAACAATAATCGGTACCAAAATGAATGATGAATCGCATCACTCCTACTCCATATTTGCTACTGGATTGGCTGGGCGTATACCCTAACTTAGTAGACAAACCCTAGCATGCATGTAAAAATACCTCAGCTCGTGCAGTGTAATTGCGTACACCTAGAGGCTACCGTAACTATGTTTAATGGGAAAATTCGACGCGCTAATTACGAAAAGACATTCATTTGAGCGGCGGTGTCACCTTGTCATGACACTTGTTTTCCTAAATCCGGTGTTGAGCTTCCGTATATGAGTCGTTTGATGTCATGATTACGAATATGATTTTCATCTTCGCCCTGGCACCAGTGGCGTCGCAGATTTTCTCCTGTCTGCGCCCCACTGGATAGATGGCATATGTGTTACACAGTGCTAACTGGCGAAATCAGGCACAAATAACCCTCTATACAAAAGTTAACGAATTTGTGGCAAAGTAGTGGTTCTGACAAAGGTGACGCAACTAGTGCCGGATGGCGCGACCCTTAAAAATGCCATTTCCGTAATCAGGGTATCGAATTACCTAAGCTACGGTAGTCTCCAGTGTCGGTACATAATTACAGTGCACTATCAAGTGACTTTTTTTTCAAGTGCATTGCCTATGGCTCGTTTACCGGAAATTGGGATATGCGAAAAGGGGAGGCGTCCAGGAATTTCGAAGACAGTTCACGAAATGGCCATTGGTCGCCGTATAGGGTGTTTTTACATGATATTTTCTAGGGCTGATTTACCGGAAACTGAGGCATGCCTAAAAGGAGAGGCGCCCGGAAATTTCGAAGGCTACAGACGAAATGGTCCTTGGTCGCCACATCCTTCAAATTCATATTTTTCGATCTGGTCAGAAAGGAAAGCTCGGCTCTGCTTTTATCATGATCCTAGGAAATCCCATTGCATGCATAGTTCTCAATTTTTCCTTAATTCTTGCTGGAGATTGATGTGGAGGCGGTGCTGTGGTATCGCACTCCTAACAGTCCAATTCCTGGATTGAACACATTTGCCAAGAAAAGCTGAGAACGGTGGAAGAAAAGCCGTACATAAAGGCGGGCAACTCTTTGACATCCAACGTTTTTTGTACATAGGGGAGTTTCATGTTAGCGGCTTGAATTGATGGTTACTAAAAAGGCGCACTTATCCATCGCAACAAGTCCTATCGACCTTCAAACTTACTTCTAGTGTGCCTGACTTCCCATTTGGAAAAGACTATGCAAAAATCTTCACTATTTTACCTCCAAAAACGGCTTCTCACTGAAGTTTTTCGCTTAGATATTTACATTCTTTACCACTTTCACCTTAATTCAAACGCAGTGAAACTGAAACCTACGACAGCTTTCGTCACATGGCACTTGAAGGCACAATCCAGGCAGAACTCGTGTGAACGATTCTCTTCGGTCTGTAGTATAGACCCTAGAGGACAATCACAAATGTGGCGTTCCCGTGCACGGAAACCAACCGACAAGAGCGCTAGGGCCTTGCAAAGTAAGCTGCTGAAGCTGCATTTTTTAGGCTGTTGTCTGGCGCCCTCTCATCTGTTGCGCTCTCTCGCCTCATACTCTCCTCTCCGCGCTTAGTCTCTCATTCCCTTAGCACAGCCGATTAGGAAGGTGAGTGAGCCCTTAACCTGAGCGTTTTCGACGGATTCTTTTCCTTTTTTCTTACTGCCGGCCCGCTATGCACCAATACATTCGTGTTCAAATGCAAGACACACACAGTTTGATTTTGGGGCAATGAGAGACTGGACGCGGAGAGGAGAGTATACCCGCCAGTCAGTTTTTCCTAAAGGGTCAGTTTTTGAGTGAAGCCGATCGAACACATGTTTGAACCTCTCTCTAGTACTCTTAACTTCAGAAATTTCCACGAATCTTATTGAATTTGAGCGCATGGCTTATTTTGGGTACAAATAAGATGTTATGTTGCTCCCTCTTCTTCACTGCCATTCATTTTTCAGAAATTCTGCTCCTCAAGAGTAGGTTCTCATTGCAAAATCGAGAAGTACGGAATGGAGTTAGGATTTTGCTAAATATGTTTGCTGAAATCGAGTGATCGTGTCCTCTCACCAAAGCGCTTTTCTTTTGAAAAAAGTCACGCCCATGCAACTCGTCTTGCGCACTTCTTAATATTTGCTTTAACGCAATATTTGGTGCAAAATTACTGTCATTCAATCCGATGC
>MU878247.1:0-16492 GCA_036418205.1 Ostertagia ostertagi
TTGACTAATCCTGAATCGTGCCTTTAATTTCTCTAGCACCCTAGCTTTAGCAAATTTAGAGGACAGATTCGCGAGCAGCGTGCCGAGACGCATACCTTAGTATACGTATTGTCGCGAATGACCATGACGACCCGGAGGACTTTCCTTTTCAGAGCCTCAGGATGCTTATAGAAATGTCTACCTCAATTCAAGTCCCTAAGCTGACCTATGAACCATTGCTGGTATCTTACCAGCCAGAACGGATCACCATGCTGACACAGTTTTGTTGCAATACTGTAATATGGAAGCAATCTCATCGGGATGCAGAGAGCAGCAGTCTGCATTTCCACGTAGCGCAACACAACGATTGTAACTTCAGAAAAATTGCTTCATAATAACGTACCACAAGCGCTTCCGGGTGAGCGATTTCAGCAATGAAGGCTTGTGGAGATAGTGTGGCCACCTCCATTGCTCCACCTCGGGACACAAATGAAGTGAATGCGATCGGGTGGAAGGTTTCGTACAGGACACCATTAACGCGTTCCTCATGCTCACCACCTTCGGAATGATGCGCAGTCGTGTTCCTTGTTGCTCCTGCGCCCTCCGAGACATGGCGCTTCCGAATCGATCGTGCTGTATGGAAATATTACTTAACTCATTTCATTGATTTCGGTCAGGTACGACAACTGTATAAAATCAAGTTTTCACATGTGTGAGCAATGCAAGCAAAAAAAGCAAAAAAGAAGGTGAACTGACTGACCACTCTCCCACATCGGCCACTTTGGTCGATCCAAAGCTGCCATTTCTCGGATATCATTTTCCAGTCTTCGGGCTTTCTCCTCATTGGACAGATTTCCCAATCTTGTGGTGTTAATCCCACTGTACAACTGATCTGTAATACAAAAGTGAGTCAAAAGTTTCTAAAGTGCGAAGGCACCCCTGAAGCTAGCTGTTCCTACTTAGGATAAAGGTTTAACCTACAACCTACTTGATCAAATTCAGCATGCTTCGAAACTAGAGTCCAACTCATTTTAGAAAGGAAGAGCAGCAATGAATATGCTTGTTGTTCCAAAAGTTTAGGTTGTAAGGGGGTTCTTTAGGTTTCTCCTTGAAATTAGAGGCAGAACTCGACCCATTCAACGTTTACCGCTCATAATAAAAACCGTTACAACCTAGCTCCCTTGCTAGCACCGAATGTGTTCAAATTGTCGGCTCGCTGAAAGTATTGGATTTCTACATATAAGCGATGAATTCAGCTTGGATCGTTACATCTTGTCAGTAGTATTTCTCTTTAAAGCCGCTGTCCAGAGAAATGAAAAAGAAGAAGCCAATAGGTAAGAGGTCCATTGAGTAAAAGAGTGATGTTCGCGACACGGTTCTGTATCCAAACTAAATCTTTCTTTTGCAGAGCTGGTTATGTGTTTGGCGGCTGAGGTACATCGCGTAAAAGAGCCTTCTCATTTGCGTCCGCCCTTGCTCGACTTGTTACGGTTTTTGGGTATATTAGCATCTTGTCAAAAAGACTTCCCACTGTGATAGTTCCTTATGTGCTCGGAGGTGCGCCTGCGGCAGACCGCGTAACAGGCAGCACGTATTTCTCGTGCGCTTTCGCTTTTGCGAAGTTGTGTTGACCCTAGTCGCAGTCGAACTACTCAGTAGAGGCCCGATGGTTGTTGCTAAGAATCCCTTGTACATTGAACGGAAAACGCTGGTTCCATTCGATGAAAGCAGGATGAAGAAGAAAAGAAGGCAGGCGCTCTTGGGATCACGCGATTTCCGTCACTATCGGACTTATCGGATTTTCTTCATCTATCCATGCCTTCTCAAACTTCTGAGTACATTTGGTTCTATCAAGTCTTTAAGCTAGTTTTAAGTAACGTTCGATATCTAGCAACCACTCACATCACTTCCAAGGCTCTCACCATCCCTACGCAAGATCTCCAAACTATCACTGCACAGCACATTTTTCGTTAATGCGAGTATAAATGGATGGTTGATATCGTAGACCGGTTGCTCTCCTTTCTCTCCGATTCGAGTTAGAAAAAAGTTATGCGGATTGCTCATTGATCATGTTGCATTCAAGGCATTAAAAAAGTCGGAGCTAGAGCGTGCTCTAGAGCGAAGCTGACAGGGCCTTTGGATAAATCGGAAAACGCTTTATCTAATAATGAACAAGGCGTAGGAGTTGGGCAGGAAGTTAGCCAAAATTAATGCATTCAAACCCGAATTGTCGAAAACGGCAAGAACGTTCCTTACAATCTAATATTAAGTTGGAAAAAAAGTCCTGCCACACTTTTTTCAAATTTTTCGTATTTCACTTTACCTTTTTTTTACGACTTATGGCCGGTTTTATAATCTACATGAGTGTCCACCACTTGTCTTCAACGCTCAGAAAATTTCCTTGATGCTCTTTGCCAAAACCCAGCGGAGTGCGGGTCGAGAAAGGAGGCGACCTCACTTTCGAGTTGGAGTTGATCGTCTAATTATTTCGTCATCAAGATGATGATTTAAGGTCCAGGATAGGTGGTCATTTATAGCTCGACCAGGGAATACGCTAAGAGAGGTAAGAAATCCTTGCCGGAGGTCCGGAGCTTCTCAGGCTCATTCGGATCATGGTGATTCGCAATGTCATGAAAGAAATAAATATTGTCGCGGTACGAGGGCTCCTGACGAGCTGCCTCGGCCAGCTTCTGGAGTTCCGCAGCCTAGACCTCTACCTACACAATGGTGCCCATAACGAAGAATTTGTAGTGGAGCTTCCGTAAGAGCCCTACCTGTAATGGAGTGTGCGGGACGCTGCTGGCTTCTTATAAAAATATCAAAAGATCGAAAGCGCTGGTAAAGGTGAAACACGCTGTAGCGGTGAACGCCTATTGAAGCTATTGCAGATAGTGTCGGTCGTTGACACGAATCCATAGTTTGGAGACATTTGTACTAGACAGTGACTCGGAGTATGGATTTACTAGTGGTCGAGGTTTTTTGAATTTTCTTGGATACTACTGACTGCAGCACTTATATCCACCTCGTGGATTAAAGCCTCGAGAATGCTCTACCATTTGTTAGTCATAAATGTTACCTATGAATTTTTCAGAAAAAAAAAGAAAATTTTAGAAAGAGTGTTGCAGAACTTTCTTTCCAACCTAATAATATAAAGGCACCCTAAGCAAGAGGGCTAACAGAATGAAATTTGTTCCTCCTCCTAACTCATTTGCAACTGCATGCTTAGTGAAAGCACACTCCTCTTCCATGTGCCTAGACTATCTGAGCTTTTACATAGGAACCGCATCAAGATGGTACGTCTCGATTGCACACCACGGGCTTTCCACAACATTTTGCTGCATGCCAACAGCTTAGATGAGTCGCAATGATTAATCATATATTTCTCAATGTGTAGATTGCAACCGTATTTGGACCAGCCTATTAATTGACTTCGTGAATTGACGAAGAATTACTGTTTAATGGATCGGCTGCGGCAGTAGAGGCGTAGTAGTGAATGGAGAATTTTGAAATGCCACCGGCGATCGTCACTTAGAAACGACAATAAATGATCAGCATGAACATCTTCCTTTCTACTCGACACATAAGCCAGAGAGGGTAGCACAGCTACACAGTACAGCTCACAGCATTTGAGATCCACCACCAAAGTTCCCTCGGCCGAAAACCAATGGGTCCTTTCCAGGATACCACCATCAGCTGTGATATCCATGCAGACCGTCTCGTTCTCATCGGGACTTTGATCCAAACCAGAGCCCATTAGTCACCTTGATGAAGGTCTTCTCCGTAGTACGTCCGTGGCACTCGTACCTGCTGAGCTTCACTCCATTCTCATGTTCCTCCGAAATTCAAGACGAACTTTTCCATGGAGCTTACTAATCGCCAGGCCTTCATCGTGCACTTTTGCACAACACTTGGGGTTCATCGCCAGTTCAGTACACGACGAATCTGGCTGAACTGGAAAGCGATCTCAATATGAAGTACCTCGTACTCGAATGAAGCTTGTGATACCAAAAATGTTAGTTCCATCGAAAACGGCAATCGCTATTACATTCTCGTTACAGTCAAGGGATTGGCTACGTTGAACAGCTATGAAGCATCTGAGCTTTGCATGAAATTGTGGCTTGGTACAAAGTTTACATGTTTCAAATCTATCGAAGAAGTGATGTGCTTTCACTATGCATGGTCATGGAATCGCAAGTAAAGTGGGAAGGGAAGTATGAAAAATTCTGCTATTGAACTCCACTTGATCACGGTGCTTTTGAACATTTGAAGCATTAGTATTTCTGAATTCCTTACAAAAATATTTCTAAGCCATAGTGTTAGCTGAAATAAGGCACACTGTAGTTTCAGTGCATGCTGAATTCAATAGACTAGGTGTAAAGCCACTGGTCTTCCTTACTAGAAACAGCATCTTTCAAGGGTGCATTTATATTTTTGAAAAGTACTTTAGGATATTACTAAAAGAAACTGACTAATAAGTACGTAAAAGTACGTTGAGCTTACACGTGCCCTGTTATGAACTGTCAAACAATCGAAAGCCTTTCCGACGGTTAAAGTACCAGTCCCACCAGGGTTCTTCGACACTAATAGTGTGCGACACGAATACGCAGTCCTATAGGGAACATAAGAAATGTGACTGAAGCAAACACTCACCTTGGAAAGCCGCGAAAGGGGGTTCGCCTTTGAAGTGGCGTGGCGGCCATCGCACGCAAGGCCCTCTTGCCAGCCCTGAGATCGCGTGATTGGCTGCAGAGGCATTTGCGATCGTGGATCAAATTCAAATGGTCCCTGTGGTCCCAAAATAGTCACGCCAAATAGTCTCTGTGGTCCCAAACCGATCGCAAATGTCTCCGCAGCCAATTACGCGATCTCATGGCTGGCGAGAGGGCCTCAGCGATGCCCGAGCCACTTTCGAAGCGTTCAGCTACCCTTTTCGCTGCTTCCAAATGAGTTTTTGGGTACAGCACACTTCTTGTTTCCATCTAGCCTGGCACATCGTTCCACACCATCAATGCCGAAGGCAAGAGCCCTGCTGACTGTTGTTTTAAGATTGCTCGCAAATTCATCGGATTGGGTCGAGTGTTCAGTGCGAGTGATGGGCTATTAACGCCGCGCAAGGACTGCATGGAGAGCGGGGTGAATAACGGTCGAGGAATTTCTCGATTATCGCTCTCTGCTGTACGAGAGTTGAGCCGATAGTGAATGTGCGCGCGGAGAGCACAGATGGCTCGCGGGTGGCTAGAGTGAATATCAACGCGCGAGAACGTGAAGAATCATACGGAAATCCTCGACGTGCCGTTGAGGAATTCTCAAGCAATATTCACCCTGATGGAGAGCCCTTTTGACTGCTTATTGAGTACATGCTTGACATGTAAGGATTAGAAGAACCACTGACCTTGTTCGCTATAAATGAGATTCAGCTGTGCTTCGTCTAAAAATGTGTAGCCTTTTTCAGCGTAGTCCCTAGCTTGATCGTCGTTGAATGAGTCGTGTACACTGCAAACGAGTTGTGTTGCAAATGTAAGCGACAAAGCTCTAAATCCCCGCTATATTCCGAACAGGGTAAATCTGGCTCAGATACGACGCGGCGATGGGTTTTTTTGCGGAAAACTCGCCCTCTGATTGGTTCGAAGCGTTCCTTTTGTCTCTTCTGTGCCATTTTCTTAGCTACTGAAGCTATTCATTTCTCCGCGTCATTACCCCTACCCACCCCAACGAGCTATCTCGCGTCTACGTCTATACCCCTACCCAGCCTAACGAGGAAGTCTTCCAGGGGTACCAAGCCTTTTGGAAAAGGTTGCTTGCATGATATATGGTCGCAGGCAGAAGAAAATTATGGTTCATTCTCCAATTAGCTCCCTGAATACCAAAAAGGGCAGAAGGATACTGTGATGTGTGTCAGCCAACGAATTCCACTAGGATAGCAGAGGCTATAGATTTAAATTTGGCCTGCACATCTAACAAATTCCAGAAGCAAACCGATGAACAAGTAATATTAACCAACCAAACCCGGTGTCACTTTGTTGGATTCGAGGTGGAAAGCTCCATTTTCTCAACGCAGGTAAGGGAGCTAAAAGAGGAAGACTCTTCCATTCACTACATTTCTTGGCAAATTGTTGTTAACAATTAAAAATTGTATGCAGCAAGTTTATGCTATGCTGGCGAACGTACACATTATTACTTCATAAAATTTTCCGAATAGTGAGTTTTCAAAAAGAATTTCGAGCACTGAAACAAAGCTAGTCCAGTCGCAAAGTGAAAGGGTTCGGCTGTGTTTTTTCGGTCTGAATAAGTTAACCTGGGGATTCTGAACCTGCCGACTACTGGCATTGGGAAAAGCCAACAAGATGACGACAACCCTTGCTCGTTGGAGTCTATATAGAAACTTACCGCATCCAGTTGGCATCCCTGTGAGATAGCTCTTCGACAAGTGGGAGCTTCACCTCTTTCAACTCGTCCATTTCTGGCTTCAAACGAATGACGAGGTCCTAAAAGCAGACTTTCATAATGTTAGAGTAATTGTCATTACTTTTATATGATCTCGGTCATACACTAATCTTTCATTAAAGATCTGACCTTGATTGAAATTATAATTCAAGAATAATCATAAACAATTGGCGATCTCTAATTCATTTTTGTGTTTCGTATTCTACCTTCATTCAGATTTACGGTGGTATTTGAATAGGACATGGCCTATTGAACGTGTTGTGGAGGCCAGGCGACATCGCCGTTTTAGGCAGTCACTTGCCGCCACGCTATCTACGCCGGGGTTTATAATGTTAGGTCAACCTATTATTTCTGTGTCACTTTTCATTAGGTGCCATGAAAACTACCAGAAAATCTTGGAGGTCCAACACGAGGCCTGCGCTTAGCATTCACTTCAAACGGACGTCTAACCTCCACTAAGCTCATTGACACGCTAACATTCTTGGCTAAGACTATAATTTTTCTAGAACCCATTCCAGTGCTTCATTTTAATGAGTACCCCCTAGAGTTCCGGAGCAGGCTGGGCAGGGATCCTACCACAAAATGGGTTAGCTCTCTCTCATCACGGTGTCCCGCTACTGCAGACTGAGGGGTTCGCTTTTGTTGTCAAAAGAATTCCACATCGAACCCATGACTCTCAGTGTCGAGGCCCTACGTGACGCTGTTGACAAGAAATCCGAACAAGCTAGTTTTTCTTGGCAGAACACTCCTTATTTAACAAGATGACTATCTCAAGAAGTCTCTACCTAAGAGATTCGAAAAAAAACTGTTCGACTTCCACATGCGTCAAGACCTCACCAAGTCCAAAACCCAGTGACATCCCAGTGTTCCTTGCGGTTTTCCATCTGCCCTTCGATCTCTTATTTATTTTTATTATATTATTTATTTCGCATGGTTATCGGTTATGAGACTTGGGAAGTTACTTACCAACAGTTTGATGCAATGGTTCCATGATATGTAAAAGGAAAACAAAACAAAGTGTTTTTTTTTCTAAGGCCGTTCGTCTCCACTTGACAAGGAATTTCAGGAAAAGCTGGAGTTCTTTCGCTTGCCCCCACGGCCTTGGCATGATGCTAATGGAAAACCATTTGTTCCGCTCATTTCATTTCAGTGACATCTAACCTATCTTCGATCAAAAATCTATGGTGCTGTATGAGAGGGGATGAGCTGATGCCCAGCATTGCAATGACTTGTAGTAGATAAAGGTGAGGCATATACAGTAGCGGTCAAAAGTTTGGAAACTTTTTTATTTTTGATCTAGCGCGGCCGACACACAACGAAATTGTCCCAAATTTAGATATTCATACAAAATCAAGTTCAGAATACGACGGGAAGAATAATTTCCAAAAACCTATAATCATATTTGAGAAATAAGATTTTTTCAAGTAATGGCGCGTCAAAAGTTTGGAAACTTTTTGTTTCCCTTATCATTATGATTCCTACTCTTCAATGTTCACTTGTTTCTGTTAATTTTAGTTCAACCATTGAGCAATGTGTAATTTCAAAATGAATTCATATGCAAAGGAAGCAGTTTTCCATGGGAGGTCCTTTTTTAAACCCTACAATCCGAAATTGAAATTGTTTCTTAGTAGTTCAGTCTCTACGGAAGCAATATTATCGAATGTTTCTAGCGTTATTGGAGTCGAGTAAGCATAAGAAGAATGATCATTCACAAAAAAGTATCCTAACAACCCTCCTCTTCAAATACTTCGAAAGGTGGTTGGCACGTCCCGTGCCCCCGACATTCCCAACTAAGAGACAACTTTTTCTGGTTTTTTCCTAATCATATGAAAGTCCAAGTGCAGCCAACATCGGCCGCGACCTGGTGAATATTACGGATGATGTCCCAACAAGAAGCCATTGGGCTTCAAGAGCAGGATGGCCCAACTGGCTTCCGCACACTAACGGCTAACATGGACCGAAGGCGAGAGGTGAAACTTTGTCCTCAGCGACGAATGGATTTCTATCTTCCTAGAAATGATGTTGTGGACCCTGTGAAGTGTTTTGTCAAATGGGAACCTCATTTTGAGTATAGATTCCAACAGTCAGAAATAGTGGAAGTATTGTCATGGATGAATGTGTCCGACCATTCGGCGATTCCCCAGTTCTAGGTATCCAGCGAAATGTGGGTTGGGCTAACCAGGAAAGGACATTGGGCCAACCCGGCCAGATGGAATGAGGTGTACATTTCTGTACGCATCATGAGACGCTGAACTCAAATCTGAACATGGCTGAAAGCCTTTTTGAATCCGCTATTTGATCAACGGTCGCCAGATGCTACATCTACGAAGCAGGTGAAAATCGTGTCGAGTACGTGGTCGCAGAGGTACGACCCCCCCCCCGAAATCGAGATCCTGGCACGACCCCCTCTAACAGAGCAAATTAATTCAATTAAAATAAATCCTGCAAAACAAAAATCAAAAAAAATCAAAACAATCAAAAAAAATTCTGCAAAATAATGCTAAGGACGCTTCATCTTGTCATCTATGCACGTCTCCCATCGCTGCATACTTTTGTGTACATACTGAAATATCGACTCGAGGAAAGAGGCATTAACTTTGTGTGACCTCAAGGCGAGGTTCGTTCAGAAACGCACAGAAATCCTGAAGACACGGGGTTGCGATTCAATCTTGATTCTTGCTTGAGTATATCAAAACAGCCGAGTGTATCAAAGGCCGATTCAACGGCAGCTGCGGCGCGATTGTCACTGGGTCAGATTTGCCGAAATTTCAAAAAAAAAACGTCCGAATCTACACCCTCGATGAAAAGGTTGCATTCCTCCATTTCACAACCTTTGAAGCAGCTTGAGGTAGAGTTAGATAGAGCTGGATTTCGCGTTTCCAACAAGCATCGAAATTGCTCTGGAAGCCTTCCTTGCAGAAAGATAGGGTCTGTCAAATTTCGTCGAGTAAATGTCGAGGAGGCCGAAATTTTCACGCGAGTTTTTGCCACTTCAAGAGCAATATATCTCTTATATTGTAAGATCCTGAAAAAGGGAAGATAGTTTTGGAAAGCGGAAGGTTTGCGCTTCCTGATGGTCTGTTTAGTTTTCTTCTACAGCTTTTTGGTTGAAGAGATAATTGCGTCGAGGATCTATCGAGGTCGGATCCGGCCACCTGGAAATCCGCTCCCTCATTCACCATTGCAAGTGTGACTCGTTGGCAACACTCGGAATGTGTCTAGAACAATATCTTTGAACGCAAACAAGAGAATAGGAGCAATCGTCATCATCCGATTTGGTATTGTGGTATAAGAGCTGGCATGGGCATGGGGCGGCGCGTCGCTGAGGTCGGGGGCGGGGGGGTTGGGTGGGTGGTGGGGCGGTGTGGGTAAACTCACAGTTGCAGAATCGATTGAAAGGTGTTATATGATGGGGACCTTCGAACGAAACTGTATTGTAGTAGACATAGTGTGTTGTGCTATTCCTGTAACCTAAAAAACAACTTCATTTGCCCAGCGCTTTTTCTTCACGGTTGTCGTTTTTCCGACAGGGTCCCTAACAACAGCGTCATTCTCAGCGAGGTATTAAGGGAGAAGGAGCGAGTGATAGGCGGAGGAGGTGCCTTTGCAGCGCGTGCGCACATGTGGCACTCTTCTTTGCGGGGATGCACTTTCATTCTTTGTACTGCCTTCAAATACGCCCTTCTCATGAAGGTGGAGGAATGGAGCGACTGAACCTGCAAAGAAAATTTAATATCATGTTTTTTTTTCGGATTTTCATTTTCTGCTGCGCTATACCCTATTACCTATCTGCACCATGATACCACTTCTGTTACTGACCCCCAAGAGTACGACCCCCCATGGACCAGCCCAACAGGTACGACCCCCCTGTCGAGGATTTCCTCGACCGATATTCACCCTGCTCCCAGGATTGCAAGCATAAGAAGGTTCCTCTTCAATTTTTAACATATAACTTACTAGTGAGTGCACATGGTCCCGTGGTGCAGGTGCTATGCTTTCTCGTGGCAGGTACGTACCAGATTCGTATTCAGGGAATCCAACTACCCCTAAAAATGAGTTCTTCGCCAAATCTGAGGTGATGAACTAATTAAGAACTAATTATGAACCAATTGTGAAAAGTGTTGGAAAGGTTATTTCTACACGAAAGCACATTTTTGTAATGATTGGTGATCGGTTGATGAATACTGCACAAATTTCGAGGTTTTATTTATCTATTTATTTTGGAGACGCGAACGGAGTCCGCGCGAGAGCATACAACAAAGCCCAATCGAGCAACACAACACTTGATAAAATTGCAAACGAACAGAATAAAAGTGTAGGTGAAAAGCTACATTACAACTAAAATAAAACAGAAACAAAGAAAGGAGAAAAAAAAGAAGCCCGCGACCTGCTACTTATTAAATCATTCTCTGTAAGAAGCAGTGATATTGAAATAATATACTTCATAAACTTGTTGAAGCTCGAGCCACTATTACGTCGATAAGAAATAATTGAACATGATATTAGTCCTGCTAATCGGAGCCCTTAGCTTTAGTTTACCCCCTCTGGTGTTTGAAATGACAACAGTAACAAAATTCGGAAGGAATGAGATTGGCTTTCTCGGTAAGGATTTTGAAAGCCATAACTAAGTCGAAATTACTCCTTCTACTGCACAAACTGGCTAAAGTGAGTTGCCTTCTTCTTTCAGATCCATGCAATGAAGTGGTAGCTGACCATGAGACCACTGCAGCGCATGACAAGCTTGCGAGGAAATTGTTTTGGATGCTCTCTAAGAAATTAACGTTCCTTTTTTTGTAAGGAGAGAAAACAGCGGTCCCTATTTCAAAGAATAGAACAAACATATGTTGTATATGCTCGCAACAAAACACCACAATTTTTAGTGCGGAGAGCTTTAAATAGATTATAGATTCTAAAGTTTGCTTTGATCGCCAATTTTTTGAAATGCTCAGTAAATGAGAGCTTATCATTTATCAGGAATCCCAAGTCCCTGACATCCGAAACGCATCTTAGATAACAATTATGACACTGTATATCAAGTATCATGACTTTGGATTCGACCGACTCAGAAAAGGTTTTCCTACAACCAAAGCAGCTCACAGTTTTCTACCAGCTAGCTACATAATTGATAGCTTCTTTGGAGGAAGAGACGTTTTTCTCATGTTTATATCAATTTAGGTCAAAATCTTAAGAATTGCCAGAAATTTGCTACAAATAAGAGCCTGCTAGCAAATGCCTGGTCTGCGTACAGTCCTACCCAGTAGTCAGTACAATGCCGCCCAAGTTCGAGTTATTATTGCCCTTAATTCTTTTTACTGTTAACTATACGCAAGCATGTTGGACTAGCGATGTTAGGAGTCTTCCTAGCTATCTTACTGCAAACGGCAAAAGAACAAACTCGCCAGGGAGTTGATCCCCTGACCTCTTTTTCGTGAGCCTCGACCACAGCCCCTGCGCTTTTCTGCTTCATAATTCCTTTCAGAGAAGAGTTCAGCAGATAAGGAACACATATTTGAGCTCAGCGTCCCAAGGCGCGTATACACATATACATCTCATTTCAAATGGCCGGGTTGACCAAATGACCTTTCCTGGTAAGTACAAGTATAGTCCGTAGAATACAATGCTTCCCTTCGATAGTCAGAACTAGCCGGAAAAGATGGGTTTTCTATCGTGGAAATGACCCAATGCAGGCCTACCTCCTCACTGCCGCCTTCCTAAACCCAGAAAAAGAAGCTGCTTATGAAGCGACCAAGTCAAGATCTAAAGTCTAATTGAGCTTTGCGACGAATTCAAGATCTATAAGTGTAATTGAGTTCTACATCCCACGGAAGAACTGGCATGTCGCTCAACCCACATTCCAGTTAAGAATCCCACCAAACAATGTGATTTAGTTCACAGTGTGTAGGGTTCGACTTAAAAGTCCTAAAATTATTTTATAATCAACTCCATGTCAATAAAAACGACGCTGACATAGAAATTCAAAGCTACTCATCGAATAACTAATTTATCATGTGGATTTGAGAGCTATTTTGCCGAATTCGCTTTGGAATTGGAAGTTTCCAAACTTTTGACGCGCCATTTCTTATAAAATTCGATTTAGTTTTCAAAAATTATGTTACCCATCGTAATCTACACTTGATTCTGAATATAATATGTGAATTCGGGGCAATTTCATTGTCTATCGGCTACGCTAGATCAAAAATAAAAAAGTTTCCAAACTTTTGACCGCTACTGTATGTCGAACAAGTATCACGGAACGAACATAAAAAATAAGAAAAAATCAGAAAAAAAAATGCCGGAGCAGCCCAGAATATTTGTTTGGCCTAATAATAGCATGTCTCAATGACGAAGTTTTCCCATAGGACTGACTGGAACGTTTATGGAAAATGTGCGTAAATTAGTAAATCTTCACTTACCCTTTATGGCAAGCTGGAACCAAAGTTTCTTCTTACTTACTTATTGTCAGAGTAAGGTATTCGTTATGCAGATCATATGTTTTCCTCGAAACGACCATTACAAACACACAAAAACGAGTGGACTGACCTCCAGCACTTTTCCCGCTCCACTGACGTCGAGAACGACATCCAACATAAGTTGTTGATATTTCTGGTTTGTCGTAATTATCTGAACGTAAAGAATTTCTGTACTCATTCTGGAACTTCTCAGCGCGTCATATGTATTGGGAAAGAGGAGGGGGCCACGACATCACAATCAGTATCTGTGCCGTCCAACCTGGTTCATTTTTGCACACTTCGAAAACCTGTCCCCAGAACTTCAAAACTGCGTCACGCTGGAGCTGGGAGAGGATGAGGTAAGTAAAACTGTTGAGACAGCAAAGTTATCGGAGTTGTCAGAGTGGACTGATGATAGCAGGAATCGCGAACTCTATCCATCTCAAAAAATGACAATTCAGGTGGAAATTAGTAGCTTATAGTCAAGCATCAATTACCTAGGTATGCTTACCAATTCACACTTACATCAAACACTTCCGGGAGAGAAAGATAGCCGTCCTTCTGAAAGCTGAAAAACGTCGGAGAAAGAAGGCGCTTCGCAGATGTTCGAGACGAATCGGGAAACAGTGAAAGAATACGAGGCGAGAGCACCGACAACTTGTCCGGTGCAGATTTGGAGGCCTGAAGTAGTAATCATTCTGAGAGAAGGCGAGTGTTCCAACAAACTCTCCGTCTTTAAAGGAGGAATTCACGATTAGAATGGTCGAAGAAAGGGAAACTGACCTAGTTGAGGGACCCACGGACCTCCTGAGGGTGCGAACTGACGCGCAATTCGCATGGAAAAATTTGACCTCGGCGACCTATCATGCCTCAAAGCTGGCGGGTCCGGCGATCTCCGCCCACCGATCATCTGATCACCGTAGTTCAATACGTGGCGAGTGATTAGATAGCTGAGAGAGCGTAGTGTTGAAGAGGGCACAGCGATGAGAGTCGCATCAATGCTCAAATCAACGGGCAAGGAAGGGGTCCCATTTCTCGGGTTCTGGGCCGTTTCTCATGGTTCTTCCTTCTTTCGTGTACCACTCACCATCCCTAGGTTAATTTGAAATGGGTTGCTTTTTCATCGTGAATTCGTCCTTTAAAGAACCGAAAACAATGGAGAAAGGCGTATAGACGCGTTTTCTTGATGTTGCCACAAACCTCTCATTAATGCAAATGAAAATAACTATCATCCGAAACTGTTAATCGCGTTTGTAATTCTTAGCTTTTCGCAACACGTGCACGACTGCAAGGGCCAAATGGTCCGCACCTATTTCAACCCTTCTTCCGCGTATGCGACCTTTGACCAGTTTTTTTTTGAATATTGATTCTATAGATCATATCTCAGAATAGGTGAAAACAACTTGGTTAACAGAACGGTCCTATATATTTCAGTTCAGCAAGGTCTTCCAAGCACTATAAGTTCTTTAGTTTGTTTATTTTCTATTTTCTCCTCGTTTTCATCAAAGTATAAATATTAGGTTAGAGCAATAATTATCCGCCGTTTCCATTTCACTCATAAGTTTATTAACAAAACCAAACAAAAACAACAATAAATGCGTAATCAACAAACGCTCTCGAACAGTCCTCTCTGCAACCGTGCCTTCATCCCAGGCTTCATTGATTCTACGAGCAGATGCAGAAGCATTCGGTTTCGAGCTCAACTTGCACTCATGGGTGTGGTTCACTACAACAGAAAGCGATTTTTTCGTGTTTCGCGCTGCGGAACGCGAAAAATTCGCTTTCTCTTTTTCTGTCCTAGTGAACAATAGCCTGCACTCATGCAGCAAGAGCAATCTTTTTTGCTAGTGTGTAAGCTCCAAGGTGAAGTAAATACACAAATGTTGTACATCAAAATGTACAACAGATTGATCGCTTCCAGACTGCATCGTAACCTCTGAAAATAATTCGCCAAAAATCAAAGAACCATGAGCCTGGAGAAAAACGGCTTTGATTGCTATGATCAGGGCAAAAATGATTCTGCTACCGCAGCGGAAGTTATTGAATTTTTTTTGACTTCTCCCGTGTATTCACCACTCAAAATCCACGTGTCCGAGGAGAGCTGGATGCGCCTTCAAAATCGCACCGGTTCTACGCAGCCAAACGTGAACTGTCGGTGATATGAATGCTTGTACGCGTCAATATGCTCATAAAATATGACAGCAATGAGATGGGTTATCCAAGAAAAAGTTGGATATTTGATTTATTACGGCGGTTGCTCATCGAAAACAAATTATTAGATATAGGGATGGAGGTTGCGAAAAATAGAACGCTGGGGACCTCAATCTGATTTTTTTATATGGATAAGTTGTAATGCCGTATTGCAGCACGCGTGGTCGAGATAGCATTGCGAGGAGATTTCTCACTGATTCAATTGATTGCGGTTGGATTTTACTGCTTCCTAGCCTTATTCGGTCCTTCCATGATTCATTCAACCAGGTTTTACGATATAAAAGGATAAAAGGATAAAGCATTTGCCGTTGATCAATCCCTTTTTGGGATGCTTCCATTTGTACATTCGTAGTGGCGTTTGAATGCGATGTGGCCTATACAATGACTTGCGGGGGCCAGCCGATGTACAAGTCAGTGTTTTTTCCTCCCAGACAAGTCTGGTACCAATTAACCGACCCCGGAGGGATGGAAGGCTTGGTTGGCCCGGGCGACTCACGACCCAGGATTTGATCCCCGGACCGCTCGCGTGGTAAGCGTGCCACTTGCCACTACACCACTTCCGCCCTTAGCTTTTACGATATAGTGACGATAATTATTCTGTGTGTCGACGACAACCATCAGGTTGGCAGCTTACAAGGAATTATGTGAATTTTTTCATACATCCTTTTCTGTCATTCTTTTCTGCTGCTTAAGAAAAACGTACCGCAAAGGAGTTCACCACTTCAAGAACTTGTTCAATTGCTGTTTGAGCGCTGTTGAATACTTCCGGTGTACGGCTATCAATAGGAAGAGCAATTTGTTCATATAATCTGAACAGATAGATCTTTCAAACAACGACACGACACATATCCCGGTCAGGAGTATACCGCACTCGCCCTCGCAGAAAACATATGCGATCTAGGGGGATCCAGCACCCGAATAGCGCTGAGGCTCTTCGAAGGCACAATACAGGATTAAGTCAGTGAAGTCACGCTCCACTCAATAGCACTTGATCTCGCTTTCGTTGTCGGATTCTGTTCACTTTATTCTCACCTCAGGAGATTCTCTGAACCTAACTGTGGCTGCCTCCGCCTACATTGGTGCACGCTCCTCTTACCAATAGCATTCGACCTCCCTCCCGTAGTCGGACTCTAATCACTTATCCCGGTGTCTAAGACTTCTTGAGAGCGAGTTATAAGTTCGGGGTAAACTCTGTCCACTTTAGCGCACTGCACTCCCACATATAGCTGTTGACCTCCATTCTTTGGGCTGTTCTATGACCGAACTCGAAACTTTTCCAGGCGGCCACTATCCCTAGTCGGCGCGTGTTCCGTCCATTGTGGGCAGAGTTACGCAGATGTGTGTTCTCTACTTCTTGACCCAGGCCCCACCCATCCTAAACTTGACTCGGACTCTGTAGGTAGTTCTTC
>MU878262.1:4716-27522 GCA_036418205.1 Ostertagia ostertagi
CTACTCTTTTTAGCCTATACGATGAGCAGACTTCCATGGTGCTTTCCACGTCCTCCATTCCACAGATCTTGCCCCAAAATAACCCTTGATTTCTGGATGCTACTCAAATGCAAGGCGCATTCAGGAGATTTGCTCGTACTTGGAGATTAGAAACAGCCTCAATTTCCTTGCTCGTATAAGCTCTGTCCCTCTTGGGTGCTTGAACACCACCTCAATTTACTGGCTACAAAAAATATAGGCCATGAAACGTAGCTGATTTCCTCTACGTTGCCGGCAAAATTGCCTCAATAAATCAAGGAATTAGCGCATTTGAAGGCCAGTAGGACTCGTCCACTTGTCAGCGGGCCCCATCCCAAGTGAATTATTATTCGGTTTGTTACATTGCGTTTAAGCCGTTCCTCAGCTTAACGCGCATATATCTTCAGGACTTCTTAAGAAGACGTAAAAATCAATTCTTACTTGGAAGTGCCTTTCCAATGGCTCAAAAATACCCTTTTAAATTGAGTAATCGCAAGTAATTGTAATATCAAGAACTGTCCAAGCGAGTCGCTCGTACGGGATGACGTGAACTAATACGGCGTTGATCAGCCTCGCTTTGGGTGCGCCATGCATTCTACTTCCACGCAGAATCGTAGTGGTTATTTTAGTAGATTTGGTCTATACAAGGATTTTTGGGAGTGTACAAGTCAGTGCTTTCATCCAACCAGACAGCCTGGAACCAATCAACTACCGAGGGAGAAAAGCTCAGTTGGCCCGGTTGAAGTACGACCCCAGCTCTACTTGCTACTGTACCTCCTGTGATGAGATAAGAACCAATAAAGCATCCGTTACATCTAAAGTCGCTCACACCTGGCAAAACGCCAAGCATTTCAGATACGCCAAGCGTTTCGTATGAAGACAAGAAAATCTCTATCGCGCCATAGCTACAAAATCTCTAGTTCCGTATTCGGCGGGCTTAATCCTAAAATTTGCTCACAAGAATGCTGGATTGTGAACAAACTTTGAAAAATTTTCTTCCCGGCGGACTGACCGCCTCTTGCTTAACGGGGCAAGTTGCGCTACAAGGTATAACTCTACCAGCTCACAGCCCTCTGCACCTCTCATGGATGTCTGATCTTGGTTATCAGCACTCGCACTGACAAACTCAATTTTCGCTCGTGGGTTTACGAATGACCTTTATCACAGCCAACAGATATGTGGAATGAGTAGGTGTTCCATCCATATACTCCCGGCTATGCTAGCCTTTACCTGCTGTACCGTTGTGGGGATGTGGTCACTTGAGTTTAGAAAGAACTGTCCGAGGGTAACTTACCAAGGGAGGGGATCGTATTTGCGATTTTTAGATTAAGATGTTCAAATTTCCCGGATGGTATGTAGTGTTTTTGAGATTTCTCGAGAAAGATAGGGTTGAGAGGTCGAAAGGCGAGGGGTCTTTTTGAAGTGAAAAGAGGGATCTCTGCTAGTTAAGAAGGAAGCGTTAACTAGGTAAAGCTGGACCATGGAGTGTTTTCCATTTCTTAATCATGCCCATCACTCTCCCATCTCCCTGCTCACCTGCCGGCGGCGAATTTGGAGAAAAATTAGGAGCCGAGCTGGAGTGTGTAGAGTGATTTAAAAAATCGGGTGCTGAAAGAAGCCTGATGGTGAAGCTGTGGTGGGTGGGGTGGGTAATGAAGTATGAAGAGAGGGTTATCTGTGTGCTGTGGGTGATGCCCTTCACGTTGGCGGTGGGGTCGTAAAATATTAAAATTTCTCTCAACCAGGGTCAACCCTACGTTGGTACAAGTACCAACGGGGGGTCGTAGTTTGTTGAGTTTGTGGGGGGGGTCGTACTTGTTTCGGTAGCACGAAATTACATGTGATGAGGTGAGAGCGCGCGGGAGAAAATTTGCCGTTTCAGCGTGCGTACCCCCCTAGAAAATGTTATAGTGGAAATAAATATAGGTAAATAGAGGTAAAATACCCCCTTCTTCCGCTTGATGGTATTTTTGAGGGAAAAAAGAAGTTGTGGAGAAGGGGTCGTATGAAATCTTTCATGAAGGAGGGGGTCGTAAAAAATTTCAAAAAGTCCCAACGATAGGGTTGACCCTGCTCTCAACATCACGTTTGACCTTGCTTGAGTGCTCACGCGGATCGTTGTCGAATCATTATGGACAGATTGTTATTTATCGGAAATATCAATCAATTGGCTATCTCTTATGCTGGTGACGAATTCAATTGTGTATAGGATTCGAGCGAAAGTCGAATTCGTGGCCTATTCAGTGGAGACTGTTCAGCACCAACAGTGTCGTCCACCCTGCCCTTTCGCTGATGCTTCTGAAACTACAACACCTACCCTATTTGTCTGTAGTCACATTATTCTTTCTTTACTAAGTCTCTAGAACAGGAATTATAATTGAAGTTGCCTCTTGAGGTAATTAGAGAAACGCCAGTAACCAGGGGTGTTTCCTGTCGCTGCCACATTCCACCTACGGCGTCGTCAGTTATGCGTCTTTCACCCTAAGTCAAGTGATTCATAAGAGGTCTTCCCTGGGGCACTAGAAAGCTAAGGGTACCTGAAATCATTCCTTAGGCTGGAAGGGGTGTCAAGCTATTGAGATATACACCAAGAAAATCTGAGACATGGCCGACCCTGCAAAAATTTATGTGCTTATTTTCCTTCTTTGGTGTGATGGTTCTGAAGCGAAGTAGAATAGCGACAGAGAATAACAGAATGCAGCAGAAGATCCAAATAATAGTAGAAATCAACGAATATAAATCAGCTGATCGCTGCGACATCTATCAAGTTTGTGTAGTCCGCAATCACGTCTATGGCCCCCCCCACCCTGTCTCTCGGATATTCCTGTATATTGGGTTGTTAACCATAAGTAAAGGATCAAGGGCGACCGTAATCCACTTTTGCACCACATTCGCGCAGTTCTGCGCTTCGACCAACATCCCCAGCACTAGTTCGAGAGGAACAATCACGACGCCCCGTGGCTCTCCAGGCAGCAAACAGAAGGAGGTCGTTATGCGCAAAGCGTCAAGGTAATATGCTAGCGCGCGGGTAAGGAGGAATATCCCATGTGCTTGCAATATACCCTGGGACGAAACGACTTGTGCCATCTCCTCTCTTCTCATTAACGTTCGCTTCGTAAAGTTTGGTGAGTTGTTCGACCAACCTGTCGAGTAAGCAAACCCCTTTTTGGCGTTTCGGCTGGGACCGTATGCTGAATGTTGGGGAGGGGATGGGGACCCCAGCGGTCGACGGTTTACTTCAACTCGGTTGGTACGATAGGAGAGTACTGACGCAAGTGGTGCAGCTGGTCCAGCAGCTCCGCCAGAAGGTGGTTTGCTCACCCAGGACTGAGTCGTGAGAGAATGGCCGCCCTTTATCAAAGGCTTAGTTCGAGTAACACAAATTGTGTCCTTCGACACGGACCGAGCTTGAAGTGACTGAACTAGACTTCAGGAACTCACCCCGCCTCCGCCCCCACTTTCAGACACATCGACGTCCACGAAGCGCCACAGGCTGTTTGCATGTCTAGTTCTTCCTCCTTTGAGAGAGCGCAGAGAAAACGAAAGGGTGAGCACACATGGAAAATCGATGACACGTGACATTGCGCGCCCCACTGCCAACACTCCGACGTCGGGAGGGTTACGGTATACAGCCTATGTTCCTGAACTTATAATCTTCTTCGGATATGGGCTGTACGGTTGCCCATACAGGCATGGTTCGGGAATTAAGTCCAACTTTCTCCCACGGAGATCTGGTGAAGGGGCATTGGCTATTCAAAAAACAAGAATAGAATTTTGAAGCTCCTTGAGATTTTTCCTTTGGAAAAGCGAAAAGAATGAGTGACGCTGAAGGAATTTCTCCTTATCAAGATATTTGTGGATATTATCTCCTCCTCGATCTCGAACAACTTTGGACTAAATTTCCCTTCCTGGAAGGAGGGGAGATGGTGTAGTGGATGTGTCGCTCGTCGCGATTCTTAATAATTCGGGTTTGAATCCAAATTCACCAACATCCAGTCAAACCAGGTCTTCTATCCCTCACCATCGTCACAAACCTGAGTCATGGATCTAGGTCTCGCCCAACGAACAGCTATAATTCTACCGATCTAGTCCTACAACTGGTGCCGTTATCGCATTGCCATAATTACAGGGTACGTTTTTTTGTCGTATCAGCCTCAAACCAGCGATTTGCTTCTGCATCCGTAGGGATTTTATATCATTAAGCCAAGCCCAGTTCTTCTACCTTACCCGTTCACTCATTAAAAAGGATTCCATAAGTATGGAGGGAAATGACTCTCATCCTCTTGATTCAATTACCTTGATATGATCTGATTCGCCCGAGAGATCTTGCTTCAGGTCTCCGTTGAGAACTCCCTTGCACCTTGGGTAGGATATACCGGGAATTTAGCACTTTTTTATCGGCGATTTCCCCTACGATCACAAAGGGACCCGAGGAAGAGTCAGCGATGTGTTCCTTTGAAGGCCACTTAGGGCTAGTGCCTGTGTTCCCTGCATCCATTTGAGAGTGAGCCTCGTAATTCGTCTTCAGGGTCTCCGTGATGCAGCCTGACCTTCGTACCAGTGGGCGTCCTGCTGTTTGTTGAGCCAAAGTGGTTGTAAATCGCCCTTTTTTCGCATGCATCCAATCTCGTAGGATTTTTCTATTGCCTATATCATATAATTATTCTTATTATAGCGTAGCATTTGTGTTTCCTGCTAACCTAACCTATTTTTGGCATTTGTCCAACTTTGTTTCTGGTTCCTTTTTTTGAGAAATCTAACCATCCTATAAAACTTGTTCCTAATATTGCCTCAAGTTCGGACCTAATGTCCCATTCTGAATAAAGCCAAAATTGGGCATGGCGCAGTGATGTCGATAGCAAATTCAGAACCCAAATGCAACAAAAATCCTGGGTCCGACCCCGATTAGGTCAATAAATTTCATAGCTCCACAATTCTTAATAAAATTTGGGTTAGTGGTGCATCTCAAGCGAACTATTCCCTCGAGTTTATGGGCGATAGAAAACTTTCAGGCTTCGTAAATTCTTTACAAATCTTTAGTTGAGAGTCAAATGAGTCAGTTGAAAAGAGCTGGTCAATAAGGATAAGCCATGCATTTGTCTTCTTTTGGAGCGGAGGTAGTGCGGCCGTTATAGTGTGGCATCCCACGGTTGTCTGTTAGATCATTTCCCGCGCTACACTCTTCCCGCTCAACATTTTTACGCACTAGGATAGCCAGTTACAAACTGGTCTGCTATGATGAAAACACTAAAGTGAACAGCTGTCGTACATGACTCACGCTGCACACCAAATATGCATCTACGTATATATCTCTAGAGCCTCAGTGGGAGTCCTATGCATAAGGATAAAGCAATTGCCGTTTAACTTCGTATAATGTATAACCCATGATTGCAGGGACACGAATGGAAACCATCAGTGTTTTTGTCTTTTTTTTTCGCCCAGGGGGGAAACAAATCTGATACCAGAACTGTCCGCTCCCCCCCGGTGAGAGGAAGGCTTGGTCGTGCATGAGAACGCATACCTGCAGCGATTCATCTCGCGCGGCGCGCGTAGTATGCGGGCCACAGCGCCTGTCAATGCATCATGGCCTACCTTAGTAGAAAGATTTCTTTACTTTTAGCATTTTGATAACCTATCTTTGCAACTAGGTATGAAATTATGCAAGTAAAGTGAAGAATTACGAGGCTTAACCGATTCTTGATAAAGTACTTGTAGGTCAAAGGTAAGACAATGATTGATGCTGTATATGTGTATGAGTTTATGCTTAACGTACTTCTCAGTCAGCCTAGAATACAAGCATTGACTGTTTTTAATTAACTCAAGCAATGGATCCTAAAGACTTGCCCAGGCTCAGATAAGGATAAAAGGATAAAGCATCGCCCTTGATCAATCCCTTTTTGGGATGCGGCACGCATTCTACTTCCATTTGTACATTCGTAGTGGCGTTTGAATGCGATGTGGCCTATACAATGACTTGCGGGGGCCAGCCGATGTACAAGTCAGTGTTTTTATCCTCCCAGACAAGTCTGGTACCAATTAACCGACCCGGAGGGATGGAAGGCTTGGTTGGCGACTCACGACACTTCAAGATTTTATCTCCGGAACCGCTTCGCGTGTAAGTCGTAGCGCCACTTGCCACTAGACCACTTCCGCCCTCAAGCTCAGCATAGCGATACTAAATTAGATTTGGATACAGATTCAGATACTGCATGCGCATGAACACCTGGGATTAACTACCATAATTCATGAATATAATAAGATCAATAAATCAAAACGACGCCATTGAACATGTATCACTATAAAAACAAAGGAATGAAAAGCGAGTGAGAAGTTGGCCTCTGCTAGACATTTGGTAGACTGTTTGCGAAGTTGGTATATGCCCCCAAGAACCCGCAAATGGAGAATTTTGCTCTAAAAGGAATGTTAGGGCGAGCAGTGTTTAGTGGCATGGAATCATTTGCCACGCGAGCGGTCCGGGATCGAATTTCTCGTGAGTCGCCCGGGCCAACCAAGCCTTCCATCCCTCCGGGGTCGGTTAATTGGTACCAGACTTGTCTGGGAGGATAAAAAACACTGACTTGTACATCGGCTGGCCCCCGCAAGTCATTGTATAGGCCACATCGCATTCAAACGCCACTACGAATGTACAAATGGAAGTAGAATGCGTGCCGCATCCCAAAAAGGGATTGATCAACGGCAAATGCTTTTTATTTATTTAAAGAGGCTTGTCTGGCAAGAGAAGCCAAAAATAAGAGAATTGTTTGTCAGGGAATATATTATAAAAAGTGAAACAGTGGTGATTGTTTCGCCTTGACCTAAGGACTTGAACCCCCTCTTTTACCTAATGTTTTTGTTGAGTCTTCGATAAGGTTTGAACCTTCTTCCACTAACAGTGGACACAAGAATGGTGAAGGAATTGAGTATACAGAGTCTTTCCTGTGATATTTTAAATTTCTCTTAGTGTGTTTTGCATTGGAAGAGACCATGCTATGCACCTTGTTTCGTACGACATTAATTACAGGGTACTTTAATTTAATCTGTCTCTGAAATGCTCTACACCCCATTGTAAAGGGAAGGAGAGTTTCATTTAACAAGCAGGAGCCGATCATGTGGGCTTTGCGACCGTGAACTGGCGCCTTTAACGACTACGCCATTTTTGTCCCTATGCAAAAAACTTAATTGGTTAGGAGGTGTCAAAGCATTACCAGTTATAGTCGTTCTTGCAGAAGATCCGATAAAATTCGACCATACAATTGCTGGCAACTATCCTTTCATCCCTACACCCTCGATACCTCGTTACCTTGTAGGTTAACAACGCCGACTTGGATAGTTGCTGGCCCCGTAAATCACCTGCACGGCCACGCTCTCTGGCAGGTTCTGGATCGAAGTCCAATCCTCATGACAACCTAAACGATCGATCAGTATCGAAACGATTGTCATGCTCTAAAGACGAAACTCGCAATGCGCCGATTTCTTTGAAATGTGAAAGAGGTGTCAATGGTGCTTTCAGGAAAAAAAACGAGCACAATGGTTAAAAACCCGGGGAGTTGCACCTTCTTGCCCCCCCCTGGCTCCAAGTTGGAACAAGCCGACCAGGGCTGTTGGCGCTTCGGTGGCAGTAGGAGCAATTCGTCTTACTTGGACCCTCCTTTAACCTTTCCAGTAGCCATTTTATACTTTCATTGGCATGATCTTTTTATTTTATTTATTTTATTTACTTGATTTATTTGTGGTTAAAAAACACGCCATAGAAAAAGAATTAAACAAGCATGAAGATAAAAGAGATTTCCTCAAACAAGAACTGTAAAAATACTAGTAACAAGGAAATCGACCTGAGGTTGAATTCACCAAACTATTTGTAAACAACTAGGAATACTCGGAAAGGAGACGGATAAGCTTGCAGGCCAAGCGGTTCGCAATACTTTCGTGAACTAGTGATAAGTCCGGGGATGAAAGCAGTTAATTTTGAAAAGATGTTCCTAAAACTTTATCACGAGGTTTCTCTTCAATATAAAATCTTCAGCAGAACTTCCCTCGCCTTCTAAATCAAGTTGAATTCTCAGAAAATTCGGGCGAGTGCTAATGCGATCGAATGCGATAGTTTCATCGAAGGAAATGGATGGTCGTTCTCGAAAAATGATTCCACCTACGATTTCACTTCCACACACACACTCGCATTTCGTAAATGGGTCATCCTTATTAGGGCAAGGCGAAATAGAAGAAAATGAGAGTTTTTTAAGCAATTTTGGGCCCAATTTCACTAGCATGCCATAGTGGGAGGCTATGGGATTTTCGGGTTTTTTCCCTCCAGACAGTAGCTTTCGGGAAGGGTGGCGGTGGTTGACGTCGCATTCCTATCCCCTCCTGTCGATGCTGCCACCCGTCTCGAACTAACAGTTTCCTCTACTCTCTCAAAGGTTCTAAACCACTTCACCATCGCAAAAACTCCTGCCCTGATACCAGTCGGTCGTAATTGGTATTCTGACGAAGATATCTCGTTCCTGTTCTTCTTCTACAATTACTCATTCACCAACTGCTTCCTCGAAACCGAATACGGTAATTGGGTTGGGCCAAAGAAAAAGTAAAGGAAGCCATTAGCTATTTTCTGACGTAAGGTTACGCAAGATTCTTGGGTGCTACTTTTTTCAAAATTATGTGGTAAGAATTGAATTCCTTGAAAGGCCGGGGTATTGGCTTCCGCTTATTAGATTCGCGCAATGCTAAGAGATTTCCTTAGTCACATCACCTGAAACACTGTTCCGTCGCACGTTTCTGGGTCACGGCCCCTCCCTTCCGACAGTCGCCTTACCAAAGTCATTGACCAGTTATGAACGTCGTCGCCGATTTTACCTATATTCCCGAGAACCACGACAACCCTATTCGGTACTCGACCCAAAACCTCGAGACCTCCTTCGTTTGCTTTCGATTTAGCTGTTTTTCGGCGTATTCCTGGGACGATTTGGCGAGTCCAGACTTTAATTGGCTCTTGACGTTTTGGCCAACGTCGTGGCTAACCAAGCAACATGGCGCTGAGGCTTAAAACTGCGCTATCCATTCTTGTCTTTGGGAAGGACAAACTGGGAAAAATCACGAAACTTTTCTCGTATTCCAAGTTCTTCACGACTGTCACCATGACGCGCCTTGTGTGTGCCGTTTCTCTCGCTTCTCATTTACCAAACTGATCCCCAATGCGGTATGACCTTCCTGCTATCAGTTGCCTGCTGGCAGCCACATTCTGTGACCTAATTTTCAAACTGTGCGCTCAGTCAATTCATTTATATCCGCCGCTCTTTCGGTGCTGGACCAACGGGGCCGCTGCCTGGCTAGCGGCTAATAAATTTTGGCAGTCGCACCCGCTCTGATCGGAATCCTTTCTTTTTTTGGATTCGAAAACCTCTCTTGCTGATATTAGGGACCGTCCGTTGCCTCACGCTCACAATCTTGTCTCTAATCGGAGTGTTCCTCGCGCAAACCAACTAACTACACGATTGGATCTAGCTGCTGCTGCTGCTGCTGCTGCCGTCGCCGCCCTCGCTTAACGAGGAGGATCTGGAAGCCTACGTGGGCGACAAAGTGCGAACAAGCCTCAGTGGCGCCAGCTATTCCCACCATCGTCACAGTTTCTTGTGATCGCCTTCGATTGCTGTCGAGTAGCTTGAATCGCATAACTCAAGCCACACTTGTGCCCTCTTATCCTTTGATAGCCGGCCTTTCTTCGGCGTCAACAGTAATTTTTTATCTGTTGCGTTTCATCGTCGAGTGCCGACGACCTTCGGGAGGATCTTGCGCAACGCAGCGTCTTCTCCACAGCCACCCTCCGCTCTCCATGAGTCACTCACGTTATCTCCATGATCAACCTGATTTCTCTTTTCCTTTGTATTCTCGCTTTCAATCGCTTTTCCGGGAAGGAAAATCCCGTGCAAAATTTCTTTATCAGTTCATTTTTGCTGTAAAACGGCCGTTCAGCCGGAATCTCTCGACTAAACGTTCGCCATTTTCCAAAAGGCGGGCCGCCTTCTTCGCCGCTCTTGACCGTCTTACTCGATTTGAGGTTATAGCCCTCTATTGGCCGACAACGCCAAGCAACCATCGACGGATATCTGCTACTTCCCACGATTCCGGCCGTCCTAAGCCTGTCTACAGGCTACTTTTTCTACTCCCTGTCAATTCTCAGGTGGTTTTTACCATGAGCGGAAAAACGTTTGCGGAATGTCACTCCTCGCGCTGAACTTCGGTGTTTCAAGTGGGGTCTTGAGTCCAATACAAGCCAATTATGTTGTCACACCTACAGTGACCTCACACTCACTCACTCGTTCACTCGCTCACTCCTTTCGCTTTCAACGGGAACAATTGAGTAAAGGAACACGGTGGGACACTTGGTAAAAGTTCCTCTCCTGAAGAAACTTTCTAAGCAAACACAGGGGTGGAAAATTACCGCCGAAAAAGTGCTCCTTCAATTCTCTGCAGTTTTAGTTCGTTTCCGAGTATCGTTGTTCCACTCGCTCTCGTTTTTATTTTGCGAATGATTAAATGATTTATGAAATCCTTTTTTCAGATGCCCTGGTGGGCGATATTGTTGCTGGCATTAGCCGGCACCACATGGGCTCACGTCCGGCTCACATTCCCACCGGCACGACAACCTGATTTCGACTATTTCACCTCGGCAAATAGCCGACTGCCATGTGGTGTTCCAAAGCCACCCATCAACAAAGGTTTTTTCATTTTCTCTCGTGTTTTTTCTTTGACTTTCCCGTTACTGTTTCATCATTCAATCCGGAAGAGATGGAGAAAAAAGGAAGGGAAAGATAAAATGATGACCTTTGTGTGAGTCCAGGCTCATTTTCCATTCATGGGTTCGCTTTTTCAGCAGAGAGTTTCAGCAGAAAGCAGTAATGATTCGCTGGACGATCCGGTGCTGCAGTTTCCTCCCATACCATTTATTTCATAGCTTCAAAAGTCCGATCCGGTAAAAGCAAATGGACGTTGGTGAAACGTTCCCCAAAAAATCTGAATCTTCCTTCAAGTGTGCACAACTAAGCTTCGATCGTATTTGAGAAGACAAAACAATAAGTATTAATACCCAAAAATTCCATCATCACAGCAAAAAAAAGCCCTCTTAAGAATCTCGAAAGTGACAGCGATCTAAGCAATCTGGATCACCGTGGCGTTTTGCTTCCAAAACGGATTAGGTTATTCGACTACAGTTGTCGGAACCCACTATCTAACCAACCAAAGTCACAAAATTTCTTGCGAGTTGCACAGTCTATATAGAAGAGTATGGTTTCCTCAAATAAGTTTCGCATTTAAGCAGCGCGTGAAATAAAAATCGCGTATTCCATATGCACGACAATAAGGATAATAAGATAAACTGAACAATAAATAATAATAACAAAATAATAAAATAATAAGATGATGACTATTTGATTGGGACAGTGCGCATCAATTTTATACAACGCATTAAAGCATTCCACGAAGGCACACCCAACTGTGTAAAGTGCCTAACTTGGCGTCCGCCCTAAACTTGTAAGGCTTTTCGGTATAGGTGAGTCCGAACCTTGTCCAAAAGCTACTCGAAGCTACATTCCACCGGAATCACTTAATTTGGCACGCAGGCTTGTCTGAAAAATCTTTCTGGCCCCTCTCTCTTCCTGCGCTGCTTGCTATCATTGTGAAGAATTCCATGCCGAGAGAGGACGGTGAAGCAATCTAGGTGAGGAAGAGTTCGTTAGCCTGGATAACAACCATCTGCTGACCTTACGACCGCAAGGCTAACGTTAGGGAGATTAAGAAGAAGAATCTTAGGTTTGGCCCTCGAACTGCACCCGCATTACCATTTATGCAGTTCACGGGGAAAGTTTCAGATTTCATATGGTAGAAATTTTTCCCTGTTGAAGTGTTGAAAGCAATTGTGACATCACAGCTATGCCCACTCCTTCATTTTGGCTTGCTTTTGATTCTAAAGGATTCGTAAAGCAACTAATAGGAGGTCTCCAAGGGTGGTCCCACCTTCAGTAGGCCATTTTAGGGCGCCGCCGCGTCAAACATTGACAAAAACTCGCCTAAATGGGAACAGTGTTCAGTTTCTGGAAATGGAACAATTGGAAAATAGCACAGTAAATACGAAAATGGAGTACATGGACTTGTTCTTGAGTGTAGTTCTTTGCCTTAAATATGAATTTCCTAAAGACTTAAATGTTCGTAAGTAGTTGTACACACTGGAACCTTGGCGATGACGTAAAAACCCGCACAGCGTTTAGCCTAAAACTAGTAATCAGGGCCCATCAAAAGCCTATTTAAAATAGCAACCTAGGGGTTTACTCAAGTTCTATGGAAGCCTTCACCTTTGGGGGAGGGGGTATCTTCAAGTAGCTCTAGGTCTTGCCTAAGCGCATAGCCTTAAAAGGTCACAGTTGGAAATTGCGTCGCATTCGATTCCATTTCTAGATTCTTATTATGAAACCTGATTCAGTTTTGGCCAAACTCAATAATTCTTTTTGTTCAACCCTCATCATGGCATCAAGGACCAGTTTCATACGATTTTTGCAATTTTGGGAGCAATTTGGTGTTATTGAATGAGGTTTCGCCGGGAATAATAGTTCCCTCACAATGAGATAAAGCTAAAAATAATGCGATTGTAGTTTGATTACTGATTTTTGGCCAGGTAGTTTCAATTTCAGGAACCAGTTCTTTTAGTTTCAGGGAAAATGATTGGAAATTTATGAGCAATACGGTGATTCATCTGTCGAATATTCTTCATTGATCAACTTTTATGGCCGATGTAAATGTTTGGAACTTGTCCGCTTTCAAAACCCGCGTAGTTCCATTTTTGGGGGTTCAAGTTCAATTTTCTTGACTGTTAAGTTTTTTAGGCATAAACTCTGTTTATAAGATATTTTTACTATTTTCGAAATTCTCAAAGCTAAGCGCTAGTGAAGACGCAATTGGTTCCTTAGCGGGATCGGAACAATAAAAGTGACTCAGCGATGACTTCCTCAGAAGGAATTCGCGTCATAGCGAGATGAGAATCGTGGAAGTGACTAAGCGATCATTTTCTATCCCTAGGATCCACGATAAACTTTATCGGCACTTTTTGGCCCGAAAAAGCTCGCGGGCCTGCGCGCTGATGTCCCGCAGATTGATCCCTGCAGCTGCAAGGTGCGGACCTGTTTGACGAGATGGGCGACGACGTGATCAATTTGACGTTCTTTTGCCATAACCGTCCCACTTTCTGTCGAACATCCTCAATAAGCGGTCAGAAAAACAGGCCTAAAATCTTTTCCTCGAACGAACGTCGTTGAAAAGAGCCGTACGATACGGGGAAAAACCGCATATAAGTAAGATGGTATTTGACGCGTCGCCTGTGATGTCCTTCAAGTTGACCGGAAAAGTCGAAATCAGACGTCGTCAAGGCCATGAGAAACAACCGTGTAGCACTAGTATTGTTAATGTGGGTCCCATGGTGATTCCCTGTTTCAATTGAAGTTAAATGATTTCAGGTGTGCGAACGTTTTTGAAATCCGGTTCAACTATCGACGTGCAATGGGCAACTGCTATTCCTCATATGGTGAGTACCGTTAGCGGTAGATTGGTGGAGGATCTGGTGGGGAACGATTGATGAGTCGCTTGTCGCACCTCAATCACACAACGAATGCGCTCCGTTATCTGTCCGTAATCCCTCCAATTACGTCTAGCCGCATATCTCTATCGCGTAACACATCTAAGGGCCAAGGTTATCCTGGTCAGCTAGCTCCGTTCACTACTAGTTCCAATATTGGACATTAGCCAACTTGGTCAAGAATTGGGAATATTGAACAAAAATGGAGAATTTCAGGGTGGAATTCGATTGGAAGTGCTCAACGCGCTCGATGAGCCCATAGCCATCTTCACAAACTTTCTTGATCCCTACAACATCACGTAAGCGCTACCGTACCCGTACCGTTACCGTGTCATTAGATTCGGCTTTTAATGAACGGTTTCAGACAGGGTGGAAAGCCGATCATTTTGCCGCCAGGTTTCGAATGTGCTGATTGCGCGATTCGAATCACACATCAAGCCACGGAATACGGCGACGATTACTTCTTCTACAGCTGCGCCGATGTGAACATTCTCAAAGGTATGATTTGATGGTCCGTTTGGTTGGTTGTTATGCTCGGGTTATCCAGGAGATCAGCTTCGGAGGGTAGAAAGTGACATCTGCCGGTCTATGAAGAAGTTTCTTCGTCTTGCACTGTATATCTGTCATGATGCGCTCGAACTATCGAAATCAAGTGCTGTGCGGCTTCCGCCGGCCGTCGCGCGGACGTTTTAGAAACGCCCTAGAAGTTTCGCGCAGAAGTAGAAGGTGTAGCTCATCCCTGGGTAAAACACTTTAGAGCTTGCTCTATGAAACTTCGCAAGAGAAGGCCCAACTTGACTTTCAAGGAATGCGCCACGCACTTATTCTTTGCTTGATATCCTTGTCTTTCAAGATAAGATAAGCTTCAAGATCTATCAGATTGGATTAAGGTTATTGAATTATCGCCATTCAAATTATCACTCCGTAAAAGACCCCACAAGTGCGGCTTATGGCTCAACTCGGAACCGGTGTTATGTTCCTGTACAAATGATGCTTGTTCGACTGCCACGGCATTACCTCGGTTACCTGAAAAACGCTGTGTCTGGTCTCACATCGTACGATTCTTAAATGCTATGTTGAACCTATCTTACTGGAATGGGCTTGTTCGGCGCCAGCAATATTACTGTGTTCATTGTTTAGTTTGGGAGGACCTACCAACTAGAGCCCGCCCCATAGCTTTCTCCTCAAAGGGATGGAAAATTTTACAACGTATGTTTATCCTTTTTGATGAGTTCACAGCTGGGATCGAGGAATCAAGGGCTTTTGGTAGGGTCATACCCGTGTCGTAGAAACGAAGGGTTTTTTTTTTTTTTTTTTTTTTTTTTTTTTTTTTTTTTTTTTTTTTTTTTTTTTTTTTTTTTTTTTTTTTTTTTTTTTTTTTTTTTTTTTTTTTTTTTTTTTTTTTTTTTTTTTTTTTTTTTTTTTTTTTTTTTTTTTTTTTTTTTTTTTTTTTTTTTTTTTTTTTTTTTTTTTTTTTTTTTTTTTTTTTTTTTTTTTTTTTTTGTGTAGGGCGCGGGTCATAATATGTAGGTAGGATTGAGCATGCTATTGCTTTGTGGACTATACACCCCCTCCAAAGCCGAATGAGAGCTCCGTTTTGAGGAAATGCTGTATTGTGACACCAAGCATCCAACGCCACCTGATCATAATTTTCTAACACTATGGTTGCAAGTTTTCACACAAGATGCTCTGGTGCAAGCGTAAGATAAAAATTTCGCAATTTCTGCTTCTGCTTTAGCCACCGAGATTGGTATCAACTTTATTCGGCTAACGTTTCGGCGCAATCGCCTTCTTCGGAGCCTGCAAATCAAAGCATATTTTTGAAACAAATTCATTCAAGCACCATTTTGGATCACATGAAGGAAAAACTGAGGGGAAATGAGTCAAGCACGAAGTCGTAACCAGCTAACCTTATTAGAAGCCGAGCGTTAGAAGGCACCCTTTGCTTAAAGACCGTAAAGCGACTTTAAAGCAGAAGCAGAAGACGATTATAATCATGCCGAGATTAATGGAGAGTCGTTCATGGACCTATTTTCGCAATTTCCTCTGTGGATAGCAGATTCTCCCTTAGAACGACGAGTTTCTCTGGATAGCACTTTTTTCACAGCTCTCAGAACCCGGCAGTAGAAATCCCTTCACCATCTGTCGCCCGCAGACCGAGTTTAGTGACTCTCCACGATTCACATTTTTTTTCTTCCAGTGTGGATTTTTCCACTTTTCGGCAGCTAGTGAACATATTTCAATATCGCACAGCTGTCACCAGGTGAGCACTATGAACAGATCAAATCATCCAGTGAGAAAAGCCTATCGGACCCGATCTATTAGCATCTTGTATGGGCTTGAGAATAGGGTTATCTCCGCCTTTCATCCCCGTCCGCCAGCTGTTTGTCAGAACAAGATATTCCCTTCGACAGGGGAGGCACTACTAAGGGTATCAAAAAAGCTCGACTGCATTTGTATGCACGAATATTAATCCTCCACGATTTTCGGTACACGAAACCTTAATCGGGAGGATAGATGGGAGATCTTCTAGCAGAACTCTCTAAGGCTCTGGTTGTAATCTGATTAATTGGTTTATTGATTTTTTGACAATGATTATTTGATTCTTCTTTTTCGTCACTTCCATTTCATCTTCAAAAAATGTAAGGCCGTAACTGTTTTTGAGCCCCTTTGTTGGCGAAGAGCGGACTTTTCCGCACATGGTACGTCGCGCAGTTGTGAAAGGCAACACCACGCATCGTTCGAAGTTTCAAACCCCACTGCGGCTAACCATCCAATCTTTTCCTTCTCACGTGATCAACTACCTTCTTACCTTCATGACGCTTATCTCAAAAATATTCACTCAAAGGTAGTGCCATTTGAGGTTTAATCATATTCCTTGAACTCCCTACGAAATGCCACCAATATTTCTCATGTAATTCGAATGCGCGGCACATCCCAAGAAACTCTGATGCACGGCATACCACGGCAGGTTCTTCCCTAAAGCGCCTGTTTTATGTTTAAAATGCTCCTTAGAGTTTTCGTCTTCGAAACACAGTTAGTACAATTTACGTGATGCTACGGCGATTAGGCGCCTGTGTCTCTTTACACGAAGCTGTCCTTGGGTTAGTAAACGCGGCTGGCTAGAAAAACCTAAGCGAACAATGCCATCTTAAACTCTTGCGCATCCTTCTTACTCGTATTTTATGAGAGACATGAATCATCGGTACTGCTAGATATTAGGCATTAAAAATCGATTACAAAGACAAGTTCTGTGAGCGGTCTGCTCGGAATTGTTGGGAATTCGGTCTTCCAGAAATTAGCGATGGTGATGAATTTTACAAATCAGTCGCAGGGTTTTCTGACTCCCAGGGAATGCTTCCAACTTCACGTGGAACTTTGGATGGAGACCCTCCCAAATCGGTAGAGTACTGAATACTACACAGATATGTAGACCAAAGCTGCTACGGGACCTTTCCAGGCAAGAGTTGTGAGCGGTCAACTTGGCAGGAATCAGTAGGAAAGTAAGTTGCGGCATCAAAACTGGCGTCCCGATCGCCTCCGTCTCAAAAATTGAACGTCAATATTCCGTGACCGAGATTCGTGATTCGTTCTGTTACCCCTATGGGCACTGTTTCAGGAAGAACTAAAAAGCCTGCGACTAAAAGCTCGCCTCCTAGACTGAGCTAACCCTTCCTGTCAACTATTACCCCCGCCACGATTTGCTTGGACTGTTCGCGTAACAGTTTGGTACCAATATTTGTAACTAGTATTCATTCTATTGATTCATCTCGGTCTCCTTTCATAGTTCCATGGGAGGTTGAAAGCATTTTCTGGTGAGTCCAAAAGGGACTTGCTTGTTGATGGATCCCTTTCGAAGCTTATAGGGTGCCAAAAACTTCGTCAAACGCCGTCCGCTGGACAGTTTGAACTATGTAGTTGATTTGCAATATCGGGAAGGGATCGTATTTGGGACTCGAGCAGCAAGATTATCCATTTCTTGAGAAAGTTCGAGCTGTTGTCGCATTTGCAGAAGTTGGGTCGCAGTTGTAGTAGAAGGCAGGTAGAAGAGGCTCGTTTTGACAAGATTTTTGACGGATGTGACGAAAATTTAGCCCATGGCTGATGGAGGTGGTGGGGCTCGTGTCGAGACAACCGTAAGAACGGAAGGCCGTGAAAGTTCTGAAAAAGTGCGAACACGACTGTTGACCTTGGTTTGGAATCAGTCATATTCGTACAAGACAAAATTAAGGCTGACTAGTTTAAAATGTTCATAGATGCACCACGTATGAATCATCTTCCATCTAAGATTTTAATATAGTCATTTCAATGCGTATTTGGCTTAAATAAAACCTATGAGAGTGGGCTTGTTACCGAAGGAAGGGTGAATGCCTCGATAGGCCAGAGCAGGATCTTATTTAGTATGCGATCTCACCGGACAATGTGCTAATACAATGGGCCTTCTTCAAAAATCCCCGAAAGATTCTGTAGGCATGGAAGGTGTTCCAGATTCTAAAGAATTTTGAAAGCCTTCCAGAAGGCTTAGGTTTGGTATAACTGCAGCGCTTTTGCGAGTGATTAAGCTGAGATACAGGAATTGTCAATTGCTATTTCTGCTACATGTTGCTTGGCCGAGCTAAGTTACCCCTTCCTTTCTTCAAAGCGAACTTGATAAGGGCCTAACTATTTGTGACTTCTTTCAAACTTTGTTTTTGCTAATTGTTTAGAGAAAAGGGGAATGATGTTGAGGAAAAGGAAGGATGAAGATGACGCTGACCGGAATTTTTGATTGTTAGCTGCTGGTTTTTTTTGACCGCTATTGCCCTAAGCGAGAGGTGCGGGTTCGGGTCCCTCCTGGGACGAAAGTTTTGTTCATACCTGATTATGAAAGCTATTGGAGCGTTTGGACTTCTATGTTATATTATGTAAACGATGGCATCCGAGATTCCGAATAGAATTCCAGTGCGTTTCGCATTCCATGTTTCGACCAAATCCTGATGCAGCTTTATCTAACAATTGTGGTCTGTGCGCCTGCAGCAGAATACACAAACAACTGACGCGGCCACGACAGAAATGTCATGTAAGCTGACTTATGAGAGCTTGTTATTACGCTAAATGATACTTGCATTAGCGACTCTTCAGAAACATACAACGATCATTTCGTTGGCAGAAGCCTTCACTTTTGTGGATGTTGTCGTTACTTATGCTGTGAAGTCCGCAGTGCAGACGCATCTGAGTGCTAGATGCAAAGAGTGCGTCATTCAAATCGCGAATTGTCGCGTCGCTTTCCTAATCATGACCTCACTAAAGGCTGCGGTATGCAATCGATCTTGCACGATTCAGAACCAAGACAGAGTGCGTGGCGCATCTTCGACAGACCGGTCATTCCTCAGCCTTTTGTCTTCTTATCATTTTTTACTGCCTGGGAAAATAGTTGGTGTAACTTGTGAGAATAGCATCTAAGTGCCGAATAGACGAAGCCCAGACCAGTTCTTTCGTGACAAGCCTAGCTGTTGGTGGTCATCGATATTACTACTTCTTTCGTCACGGTCACTGTTTACGGCGCATCTCGAAAGATGTCAAAGACCTAATAAAACACTTTCAATCAATTGTGAGAGAATGGTGTGGGTCTGTCTGCGAAAGGATATCTAGGCCAAGCGCATTAGATTAGCACCGTGGCGAGAAAAAAGAACTCTCAAAATGGTATTTGACTCACCAAGGCAAGAAACTGTTGCGACCCAGGTTTACCCAAAGTGCTCCTCATTAACCCCAAACGGGGACAGAATTTTTCGAATGTGGCCTACAGAGTGGAGTTTTTGAATATCAATGAATTTGGCCTTGTTATGAAACCTGAATTGAGATGAAACTCTTCGTGTATTTCTCAAGGAGGAGCTGGTCCAAGTCAAACGCTTGGTGTGCGGGCCGTGTAAGGAGTTATTTAGTCTTCTTGATAGGGATATCGTGGTAAAAGGGCCAACGAAAGTTTTCCGACAATTTCGAGAGTTTGAAAGGGTGAAATGAGGATGTTTATTTATTTATTTTTTGTTATTCGCTCACTTAGAAAGACAAAGTTGTGGTTAGTTGAGATTACGGTAGTCCTATTGTCTTTACGGAACTATTAAAACTACAGGATAAAAAAGGCCCCGATGACCCTATTCCCTTTCCTGCATTTATGGATAGAGCCAGAAAAAAGGAAATATCAGCCCAGCTAATTCGCTATCTAGGAATCTAGGGTGGACACGAGTGAAATCCAGGTCTAATATCTGCCAAAAAAAAAAAAATATATAAAACGCGATATGCACTATCCAAAGTTTTCTTGAATAAGCGCGTTCAGATGGGCGTTGCTTGTATATTGTGAGAGGAAGATGATAGAAACTTCCACACCATATTATATTATATTTATTTATTATTTATATTATTTATTATTTGCGTACAATAGACGTATATTTGAGCTAGGATGGCGCGAGAACGCTACGTTGTATCACTGTAGATTGAACCAACGAGACCACTTAAAGCCTAAAACGGCCACTTTTCTGTACGGCAGGGATACCGACAAAAAATTTGGAGGAGGCACTTGCGTATAAGCTCGAATTACCACGTTATTGTGCATAGACCATAGGCCACATCAATACCTTTCCCACAGCGTATCAGGTGTGATGTGTGCGCATTCCAAATTGTGGTATCGGAGCTAATAAGCTTTGCCTACTGCTTCTCTTGAGTTTTGCAAACAAAATCGTGAAATTGCAGTAGATTCCTGATGGGACACTTGGCTATTTTCGCATTGGAAACACGTCGAAAACAGGCAAATAGTAGCTGATTAAAACTCTACGGGGATTTCTGTCAAATTTAACCAGTCGTGGAATTTGTGTTTTTCACCCTATTCACGCGCTTTTCCGGGTTTGAGCGAACGCTTTGTTCCTCTACTGACGAGGAGGCTGGGGCCGGTTGCTAAAAGGTGGCGAACCTGTGTTATCCGGCTTGATCAGCGCCCGATCTTGATGAGCCATTCCACTGCGGTTGACAGCCAAATCGACCGAGATGGAACGAAGAAAACACGATTTCGAGGGTTCTGGGGATGAGAAAATGACGGTCGCGTGGCTGTATCTGCACAATGTTTATCTCGCTGCGCTGGTCCCCTCGGGGGCCGGTTGCACGCGGTATTTCACTTCCAGAATGATTTTTGGGAGAACTAGCATTAGGGTTAAGCTCTCTCTGTGTGCTTCGCTATTACACACAGATGAACTTGAGAACTCTCTCAAGGAATTTAAATAGGTTCACCCTGGTTCTTGAGTGGACACGTAAATGGAATTTTCGATGAACTACTATCAGGGTCCAGCAAACGCTGGGAGGCTCCTGATGATAGGTCCGTGTGTGTTCTAGCAGAAATGGCACGGTTCGCTGGAAAACTGAGAATAATCTCTAATCTATTCGGAGCGGGTCTGCAAGGCGGAACACTGGCGGAGGTTATTTCAATTGACCCTTGAATCTTCCCACTTATATACTTGACGGGTTTGTACTAGTTGATGATAAACGGCCGCCCCAAAGTTTTGCAAAAAGCTAGAGGAGGTGGGACACAACACCCGAAGGGCTACTTCACAGCGGGAAGTGCTTGCAGTTCTTCTCTTGAGTCAAGTTACCTCAGAAAGGAGATGCCACCACAATTTGTCTCGTAATAAGCTTTAAGACTGAGCCTAGTAATTTAACTCATTAAGGTTCTAACCATAAACCAGTCAGCTGTTGATGATCATACTCCTAAGCCTGAGCTCAGGCAGCGTAAGCCTCAACCGCAGTCCTTCCAATCACCGCGCAGCTCTGGTGACCTGACCTTAAGAGGAGCAGTGAACGTCTCCGGCTTCAGCGCAACGCTTGAGAAATACTAATGGATGGGAGCCCCTTGAATTTATGAGGGTGTTTAGCAGAAACTTAGCTACGATGTGTGCTGGAAGTTCCTTGGTGTTCAAAAATGGATACAGTATTACTAAACAAAACAGTTTAAGCTGACTGCTCAAACGACGACGATTGTGGTGTGAACGGCCTGTGTCAGACGTCACCGAGCGACAGCGCGAAGCAGTGCTTTTGCGTGGGTGGACGTTATGGAGATCAATGCGAGAAAGGTTTCCTACTTTCCCATTTCCTTTATTGAGAGCTGCTCTCCTTTTCACTTGGCTAAAATTTTCATTCCAGAGAGTTCTTCCATCAAATCCAGCTCCGAGTTCGATGAATCACTCTACAACATGAGAGAAGTTGAGAAATAACAAGATTTTCTGGCGGATTCTCAATGTAAGACTTTGTAGAGTTTGATATCTTATCTTTAAAATATATTTCCACTCATTTCAATTATTATCAGGAAATCTTTGAAACACCCACTCGAACTTTTTCAAACTATTTTTTTATTTTTCAGTCATCAAGCTCTCTTTCCACAATCTTCATTTTTCATTTTTCGAAGGCCCTTAACAATGTGACCATCAGATACTGACCATTAAAAAACCATCAGATGTCAAGGGTCTCTGAATGAGTAAAGAATAAAAAATATTCAGGGTGCAGTCTTGGGCCGAATCTCATTTGAGCTAACCGAGCTTAACTCTCCCCAGAGTTGACTAATTAGCACCAGACTTGTATAAGTGGCTTGTACATACAATGGCTGGCTCTCAGGTTATCTTGTAGAGCAAACCGCCTTCAGGTGTTGGTGCTACACCTAGTGGAAAAGGGATGCCCGGCGCCTTTCCAAGAGGGGTGGTGGGTGAAGACCCAGTGTTCACTTTTTTGCCTTTTTATCCTTTATAAAATCAAATTGCACCGAGGTAGACCTAATTGAAAACGTCAAAGAATTCAGCCATGACAACGGTTCTTCCATATACTGGGAGGGTTCCGTTATAAGTGAACCACTGCTATTACAGGATCCTTTGTTCGAAGGAAGTTTAATATATATTCTATTTCGGAGGCGAGCGTCGAGTGCAGACCAGACACCAAAAGTGACGGTGGTCAAGAAAAAGTAAAATGAAAGCCACTTTTTTCTTGGCCGTCACTTGTGGTGTGTGGTCTGCACTCGACGCTCTTCTCGTCTTCCGAAATAGAGGGTACGTATAAACTTGTTGAATATCTCTTCCCAATTCGGCTGTTTTGAAACCCCACCGTTCGAGGATGGAATCTTATTCGGTATCCTTCGGTTTGAAGGAGTTTTGAGGATCCAATCT